>APFE031591914.1:48688-89926 GCA_000404065.3 Pinus taeda
TTATTCACTGGATCACTCCAACTGATAGGAGTATTACAACTCCACCCATAGAGAGCCTCAAATGGGCTCATTTTCAAGAATTCTTGATACCCATTATTATAAGCAAACTCCACCAGTGGAAGATACTCCTCCCACTTCCTCTGTTGATGCATGACATACATCTTCAACATATCCTCAAGAATTTTGTTAATCCTCTCTATCTGTCCATATGTCTATTGATTATAAGTTGTACTGAAAGCTAACTCTATCTGCAAACCTACAAACAACTCCTTCAAAAACTTGGAAGTGAACTTGGCATCTCTGTCTGATATAATCTTCTTGGGAACTCCACGCAACTTCACTATCTTCCTGATAAAGATCTAAGCCACTTCACTAGTTGAATTAGTAGACTTCGTTGCAATAAAATGAGCTACCTTGCTCAGTCTGTCAACCACAACCATGATAGAGTAATGTTGCCTTGATGTTGTTGGAAATCTTGTAATGAAGTCCATGGAAATGACCTCCCATTTCCATTATGGAATCAGAATAGGCTACAACAAACTAGCTAGAGGCTTCCATTCAACTTTCACATGTTGATAGTCCAAGCACTTAGCAACAAAATCAACCACCTCTTTCTTCATATTCAACCAATAATAGAACTTTTTAATAGTTGTCAAAGTCTTTTGGTATCTTGGGTGGCCTAAATATGGCTTGACATGAAACTCTCTCAAGATAAACTTCTTCAACTTGCTGCTACCTAGCACATAAATCTTGCTCCCAAATATGACCAAGCCATCTGTCGTGAGGTGATACTCCTCATCCTAATCACCCTCACCCTGTTGTTGTAGTCTCTGCTTTAGTTGTTGATACTTCTCATCATATTGTCCTGCTTGCAAGATCCGCTCCTGCAAATCTATCCCATAACAACTCATAACTGAAATATGATTCACTTGCACTTTCCTACTAATAGCATCTACAACTGTGTTCTCTTTGCCCTTGATATACATGATCTCAAAATCAAATTCACTAAGAGCATCCAACCATCTATCTTACCTTGCATTCAGATTGGGTTAGTCAAACAAGTACCTCAGTCCACTTTGATCCATCATCAAGACAAACCTCCTACCAAGGAGATAATGTCTCCACATCTTCAACGCATGAATAATCATTGTCATCTCAAGATCATGAGTCACATAGTTCTGCTCGTGCTTGTTCAACTTCCTTGATTCATAGCAAATCACCTGCCCTTCCTACATCAAGACTCCACCAAGTCCTTCCTTACAAACATCTGTGCAAATTACAAACTCCTAATGAGGATTTGCATTCTTCAAAACCAAATCATCGGTACTAAGCAATTACTTCAACTGCTCAAATCTAGTTGCACACTCAACAGTCCATTCAAACTTCTTCCCTTTCCTCTATAAAGATGTGATAGGATAGCCAATCTTGGAGAAGTTCCTAAGGAATCTCATGTAATGACCTGTTAGTCCCATGAATGATTTGACCTCATGCACATTCTTTGTAGTTGGCCACTCCATGATGGCTTTTTGGCCACTCCATGATGACCTTTATCTTTTTTGGGTCCATTGTTATCCCCTCCTTGGAAACAACATGTCCCAAGTAATGAATCTGAGACTGAAAGATATTGCACTTGCTGAGTTTGGCATCCAACTGATTCTCTCTCAACAATCTCAATACCACTGCCAAGTGCTCTGCATGTTCTTCTTCATTCTTCAAATATACCAATATATCATCAACAAAAACTATCATAAACTTATCCAAATAAGGGCGCAACACATTGTTCATCAAACACATGAAGGTGGTTGGAGCATTGTAATACCAAAAGGAACCACCACAAACTCATAGTGCTCATACCTTGTACGAAATGTAGTCTTGTATATGTCTTCTTCCTTGATGCACACTTGATGCTATCATAATCTTAGATCAATGTTTGAAATTATTGTTGCTCCATTCAACTAATCAAACAAATCATCAATCTGCAATAATGGGTACTTGTTCTTGATAGTCATCTTGTTCAACTACCTGTAATCAACGTACAATTCGAGAGTACCATCCTTCTTCTTTACAAACAACACTGGTGCACCCGAAGGAGACACACTTGGCCTTATATATCCCTTATCAAGCATCTCTTTAAACTGTAACTTTAATTCCACCAACTCCAGAGTGCTCATCTTGTACGGTGTCTTAGATGTCGGTGTTGCCCCTGGTACCAAATCAATAGAGAAATCCATTTCTCTATGAGGAGGAAACTCCAGAATCCCTTCAGGAAACACATCTTGAAACTATTGCAAAATAGGATACTTCCTCAGGACTTCGTCATCCTCAACATCCTTCCCTTTGTCACTAGAAACATGAAATGGAAATAATACAAACCCCTTCCTGTAGTTGCACTTAGCTTGCATAGTTGTAACCATTCTTACTGATGTAGGTTTCTTCTTTCCCTGCAAGATTCTCTTTTTTCCATCATCATCCAGGCACTAAATGGCCTTTTCATAAAAATACGCCTTGGTCCTGTGAATGAAAATCCAGTATATGCCCAAAAGCATGATATATGAACCCTGTTACCCACCATTTTGTGGGTGATACCCCTATATATTTTTTCTAGAAGATTGTCCTCAGCCAGTAGCCACCAGCCACCAACTAGCTCGTTGTGTCAGTTCTCTACCACGTAAGCCAACTATGTGGTCCCTCACCCATCTATCATGACCATATGCTTGAAGGTGGGCCTCCCAAACATAAAAGGTATACCTTATCATTTGGTGATTGAGTATTGTAGTTTACTTATCATGAAAACTTTTGGGTATGGATTAATGTGGTAAATCGGCGGAAAGAGTGCGCTACGTCTGTGTTCTTGTCTCTTAGAACTCTTTTGGATGTTATCCTTGGACCCTAGTTCCGTGGGATCTCTTTTACTGATCTTTGGGCTTTAAGGATGGTACTTCATGGGAAACTCAAATTTTGGTTGCGTGGTCCCGCTCCCTCATCCACATATATCACTCCCCTTCCACTCATTATAACCCCATTCATCATTCCTCCCACCTGGATCCACATTCCTCCACTAGGTCCACATAGGGTTAACCTTCCCCTTCGCCTTGCCCATAGTTTGGGTCAGACTTGAAATGATGCCCCGGAGGTTGATGCAGCTAAAAAGAAAAGTAAAAGCATAATTGACCACATTCAAAAGAAAAATGTACCACAAAATGCAAAAGATGGTCGAGACAAACACATTTAGAATGTGAACAAAAGCCAATGCATGAGCTCCACCCCATTCTCATGGATATCACCCTGGTTCCTATAGGCCCTAGATGAGCCTCTTTTATCATTTAGGAACCCATGATTGTCCCAACCCCTAGTGGGAAATGAACTACCCCACCTCAAAGGTGGTATCCATTGCTATACCTTACATATTATGCTCTTACTCCTTGAGCTCTGAGCAGTTAACCAAAGAAGAATCATAAAAGGCAAAAAACAAAAGAAGAAGGGTGGAAAAATCAAGGTGGGAGTGACTTATGTACCACGATTTCTCCCTCCTATATATTATATACCCAAGTGTGGACTTCCCCTTTATTAGCTACCCTTGTACCTTGGCTTGTGACCTAGGATTTCCCCCTCTATTCCCTACTCCTTACCATCACTTTATCATATGCCACCACCATTTGAAGGATGTACCTTGTACATATCATCCCCTTTAAAAGTAGAAATAACCTAATAGGGCACTTGGTTACCCCCCCTGGAGCTTGGAGACATTAGAAAATGTTAAAGCCCACTATGGAAGGGCATGCCATTATGAATTATCCACTTGTTGCACATGGTTTGCAAGCTCTTTAACTTGATTTCTTTAAATGACATGTTGTACTGAAAGGCAAGGGGACGCATTGGATCTTATGCAAGATTACATGTGGTCTCCATTTTGGGTTTGGTCTCCTTATACAGAGTCCTAACCCTTCAAAGGGCTATATTGGCACATGTAGGGTGTGTGTGAAAAGCCATGGGCCTCCACAACAGTAGACAACATTCCATGGATCCCTGAAGATGTTCAGAGATTGCTCAGTTTTCATCTATTAGACCAAGAAGATGCACCTGATTCACCATGCTCAACCAGCCCCACAATTGTATTATGCACTTGGCAGATGGCCCAAGACATGCTGATGTGGCATCACTTACATTATCATCTAAGCCCTTACAGATGGTCTACATCCATTTTTGATCTATTTGGAGACCCGTGAGGTTACTTCTATACCCCCACACTCATTGGGAGCACCACAAGTTTATTATTTGGAGAATAAGGGGCCAACCCCTTGTCCACTACTTTTGGGAGTCATGTTTCTCATTATGGCACCTATGGAGTTCATCAAGTCTCTTAGAAGGCCCAACGACATGTATTATTGATCATTGGACATCTCGAGAGACTTATTCTTTTATTTATGAGCTAGTGTGATGGGCTTGTGAACAAAATTTAGTTATTTTGCACATTATTTTATTTTAGGGCCTAGTGTAGGCTTAATTAACTAAATTGAACTCATTAGAAGTGTATAAATACAAGTGATGTGAATTCATTTTAGTATCATCACTTGGATTGGACTTGTATCTCTCTTGAGAATTTTCGTTATCCTCCTTGGAGAATGAATTTTGGAGCATGGAATGAATTTTGATGTTTGGATTATTTTCTCTTGTCTTGAAGCTTCTTGATTGGAAAATTCCTGATGGTTGGATATACTCTTAATACAGGGAAGTGCAATTTAATGTTATTTTCTCTTCTATTTCTGTCACATTGGTCATTGTCGTTGGGATTTCACTATACTTGGGCTAATTT
This sequence comes from Pinus taeda, assembly GCA_000404065.3. NCBI lineage: Eukaryota > Viridiplantae > Streptophyta > Pinopsida > Pinales > Pinaceae > Pinus > Pinus taeda. Next base: position 53,502 of record APFE031591914.1, read on the forward strand.
ATTGCATCCATATATGCGAAGTTGTGGAAATTCGGTTTCTAGATAGTGATGCTTCGTGTATGGGCCATGTATTATGAATGAATGTTCCTAGAGATGCTTCTTCATTGAGATTCATCATAATAAGTCTTTAATTTTGCAAAACGAAGTATAAAGTTCTAGAAGCTGCTTTTGTTGTTGCCTTAATGCTATGTAAAGTTGCCTTTGAGGCTTCCTTGACATAGAAAATTCAATGTCCATAGTCATAATTACTCTTGACTCCAAATCTACCCAAAGGATTAGGCACTAGTCCGCCATAAGGTGATGACCTTAAACCTATTTTCCTTCTCCCCTCTCCTTTTATCTAGGTCTAGTCCTCTAGGTCTCCTAAGGCATCAATTATCTCACAATCTAGCGATCCAAACACTTCGATTTTTCGTCCAAAACTACGTTGGCGTGTCCTCAAGAAGCCCTCCAAATCTCATGAAATTTCCATGGTGGGATCTTGAGATATCGCACGACCTAGTTTGAAGATCGATTCTTGCCCTTGGTTTTCTTAGGCTAGAAACCTCACTGGGATCATGGCATTATTTTTCATTGAAAATCCCTTCCTTGATCCACTTCTCCCCCTTGATTAGGTCAAGTATATCATTGGTTTCTAAACTCTACCCCCATGACCTAACCTGGGTCCAATTGGTCTTGTGTGATCGCACAATGTATTGAAGCCAATTTCACAAAGACCACTTGGAAGCTAAGCTTCCACAAGGATTTTAGGAGCTAAGAATCTTCTTGACAATTCATATACTCAAACGTTAGCTCTTAGAATTTCCCTAAGCCCTTCCTAGAGAGCCTTTCATCTTGCTTTCAAGGCAAGCAAGCCACATATTTGAGCCTCTCTTGTGAATAGGTTTCTAGGATGACCCCTCACCCTATCCTTGGTTTATCCTTTCAGTGATTCTCATCATAATGGGTCTCTTCCCATTGGTGAAAGCCTGTAAAGAGAAGGGAGTCTTAGCTGAGGTGGCAGTGGGTTATTGTTCCATTGTTTCCCTTAGCCTAGTAGTAGCCCTTCAAGGATCTCCCTTTAGGACCCCTGCTAGTTTGAGTGGTAACATTTTGGCATCATTGTCGGGGACACGAGATGTGTGTTTTGTTCCCCATAGGACACATTGACATATCATTATTGACGACTCCATTGGAAGAACAAATCCCTAGTTCTTCATTGAACTTTAAGGTCGTTGCTTGTAGGGTGAAGCAATCATTTTTCTAGGCATCTTTAAATTCACCCTGGCGACTCCTACATATTTTTCATGTATATTTCAAATAGATTGTCTTTCTTTGATAAATTTCCCACTTTGGACATTTCTAACATCCCTGGACACCCTAATCATGTCATAGGAAGGATGGTATGTGCGGTGTCAGTGTTTGATGGTGATCCACTCTTCGCATTTGACCACGTAGAAAGATTTAATGCATATGCTTCAAGAGATGAGGTTGTTCACCAAGATGTCCTTATGTTGTTGTTCATGGGATCTCTCAGTGGTCATAGCTCATGGCTACATGATCATGAACCTAAGAGCATCTCATCTATTGAGGAGTTTGTTGATGGTTTTCTTAGACATTTTCAAGTATGCCCCACATTAAGCATCCAAGAGGAAGCCTTCATTGTCCATCATCAAGCCATTGAGAATCTAAGTAATGAATAAGAAGACGAGTCCTCCTCGGGTCCACATGACGAAAATGATGATTTTGAGAACATATGTGTTGGGAAGAATGAAGTTGAGACTAACCTTACCTTTCTCGAGGATATTACTCTTGATGACTCTCCTTTTGAGAACCTTGAGGAAGGTGATCCCATTTTCCCCTTAGAAGATGACATTAGAGATTACTTCTATATTGAAAAGGAGAAATGAGAAATTGTTGGTCCTTAATTTTATCGTGCTCCCATTTACAATGAGGATGAATATGAAATTGGTCCTCCCTTTCTCTCGGGTACTATTTATGATGACATATCCATTGATGCCCTTGGGAAAGAGAAATGTTATTTTCCCTTGCATAAAGAGGGGTAGTTGGAAGTGATCAATTTTCTTGTTAGAAGAGGCCCAATCTATGATACTAAGGAAATCGATAAGGCTCCTCCTTATGATTCTATATTCGAATCACCTGAGCCTTTAGATTACGATTTTGGAGAAGATAAACATATTGGATATAACACTCCACCCTCCCCTTTGCCTTCTTCTCTTGTTCATCACTTTGAGAGTGATTCCCGCGCTTGTTCTCATATGATCTTAAGTGACCTTGATCCCTTTTCCCTTTCTAAATATAGTGTCGAGGAAGAACCCCTCATTGAATATTCTTTATCTCCTTGGTGGCATCCTCAGCATCATGATTAATCTATAACCTCCCCTTTCCAGTGTGATCATCATGGGAAACCTACTTGTGTTTCTCCATTTCATGAGTGTCCCATTCCTACTAATCATAACCTTGTAGAGGCCATAAATATGACATAAATGATAAGGACCATCATATGCCCGAGGTTTCCATCCATCAAAAGTTTATGGGCCTAATCATTGACATCTCTATATTTTGGTTAGAAGAGAGGATCTCATGGACTAGATTACATCATTTTCTTACCTCTTCTCACATGATCATCCATGTGTGGGCATTCTATTTTCCTACCTCCCATCGGCCTTATCATCCATGTGATTTTGTCCACATTCGCTTTGGCATTTGCTGCGTGAGTAATCATATAGGTTAGCATATTTATATTGATTTGATGGTATGTTGGTTGCACTTCCTTTATGGTTACACTTAGTATTAGTTTTGTACCATATGCATGTTAGGATAGGATGCTTTTCCTACTGATTTTTGCATTAGAATTAATGTCATATGATATTTCTCATAATAGAGTAGTTGCATTTAGATTTAAAACTGCATTTGAAAGTTTATTTTTATGAGTCGATTTTATGGGTCTAATCCAAGCATGTGTGATCATGAGACATTGCGAAAGCATAATGCCCCGTTTTTTCCGTCTATGTGCAGGTAACAGGTATGTGGTGTACCAAGAGATTGTTGGTGTTCTTGTGACATCCCGTTCGTGTAGCTTCGCCCACTATTCGATAGATCACATCCTAGTTGGAGCCAGATGTTACCCACCATTTACTGGGTGATATCCCTAGATTTTTTTCTTCTAGAAGATAGTCCTCAACCGCAGCCAAAAGCCCCTTGCCGCCACCAACTAGCTCGTTGTGCCAATTCTATGCCACCTGAACCAGCCATGTGGTCCCTCACCCATCTGTCATGATCGTATGTTTGAAGGTGGGCCTCCCAAACTTAAAGGTATGCCTTGTCATTTAGTAATTGAGTATTGCGGTTTACTATCATGGAAACTTTTGGGCATGGATTAATGTGGGGATTCGATGAAAAGAGTGGGCTAGGTATGTGCTCGTCCCCTAGACCTCTTTTAGATGTTAACCTTGGACCTTAGTCTCGTGGGATCTATTTTACTGACCTTTTGGCTTTAGGGATGGTACTTCATGGGAAACCCTGATTTTGGTTGCGTGGTCCCACTCCTTCATCCACATATATCACTCCCCTTCTACTCATTATAACTGCATTTATCATTCCTCCCACCTGGGTCCACATTCCTACATTCGGTCCACATAGGGTTAACCTTCCCCTTCCCCTTGCCCACAACTTGGGTTGAGCTTGGAATAATGACCTAAAGGTTGATGCAGCGAAAAAGAAAAGTAAAAACATAATTTACTATATTCAATAGAAAAATGTACCACAAAATGCAAAAGATGGTGGAGACAAACACATTTAGCACGTGGGAAAAATTCAATGCATGAATTATACCCCATTCTCATGGCCATCATGATGGTTCTTATAGGCCCTAGATGAGCCTCTTTTATCATTCAGGAACCCATGATTGTCCCAACTCCTGGCGGGCTGAACCACTCCACCTCAAAGGGGATATCCACCACTATACCCTACATATCATGCTCTTACCCCTTGAGCTCCGAGCAATTAACCAAAGAAAAATCATAAAAGGCAAAAGACAAATGAAGAAGGGTGGAAAAATCAAGGCCGGGGTGACTCATGTATCATGATTGCTCCCTCCTATACATTATATACCCAAGTGTGGGCTTCCCCTTTATTAGCTACCCTTGTACCTTGGCTTGTGACTCAGGATTCCCCCCTCCATTCCCTACTCCGTACCATCACTTTATCACATACCACCACCATTTGAAGGATGTACCTTGTACATATCATCCCCTTTAAAAGTAGAAAACACCTAATAGGGAATTTGGTTACCCCCCCTTGGAGCTTAGAGACATTAGCAAATGTTAAAGCCCATTATGGAAGAGCATGCCATGATGAATTACCCACTTGTTGTACATGGTTTGCAAGCTCTTTAACTCGATTTCTTTAAATGACATGTTGTACTGGAAGGCAAGGGGACGCATTAGATCTTATGCAGGATTACAGATGGTCTCCATTTTGAGTTTAGTCTCCCTATACGGGATCCTAACCCTTCGAAGGGATACATTGGCACATGTAGTGTGTGTGTAGAGACTCATGGACCTCCACAGTAGTAGACAACATTTCATGTATCCCCATAGATGTTCAGAGATCGCTTGAGTTTCATCTATTGGACAAGGAAGATGCACATAGTTCATTATGCCTAATCGGCTCCACAGTTGTATCATGCACTTGGCAGATGACTAAAGATTTGTATGTTGATGTGGCATCACTTACATTATCATTTGAGCCCTTACATATGGTCTACATGCATCTTCGATCTACTTGGAGACCCATGAGGTTACTTGTGTACACCCACACCCATTGGTAGCACCACATGTTTATTATTTGGAGAACAAGTGGCCAACCCTTTGTCCACTAATTTTGGGAGTCATATTTTTCATTATGGCACCTATGGACTTCATCATGTCTCTTAGAAGGCCTACCGACATGTATTATTCATCATTCGACCTCTTGAGAGGCTTATTCTTTTGTTTATGAACTAGTTTGGTGGGCTTGCCACCAAAAGTTAGTTATTTTACATATTATTTTATTTTAGAGGCTAATGTAGGCCTAATAGCTAAATCGAACTCATTAGAAGTGTATAAATATAAGTGATGTGAATTCACTTTAGCATCATCACGTGGATTGGACTTGTATCTCTCTTGAGAATTTTTGTTATCCTTCTCAGAGGACAAATTTTGGAGCACATAATGAATTTTGATGTTTGGATTATTTTCTCTTGCCTTCGAGCTTATTGATTGGAAAATCCTTGATGGTCGGATATACTCTTAATACATGTAATTGCAATTTAATGCTATTTTCTCTTCGATTTCTGTCACATACATTGTTGCTAGGATTTCAGTATACTAGGGCTAATTCACTGCATCCATTTATGCAAAGTTATGGAAATTCAGTTTCTAGATAGTGATGCTTCATGTATGGGCCAGGTATTATGAATGGATGTTCCTAGAGGTTCCTCTTCATTGAAATTCATCTTGATAAGCTATCAATTTTGCAAAATGAAGTATAAAGTTCTTGAAGCTATTTTTGTTGTTGCCCTAATGCTATGTGAAGTTGTCTTTGAGGCCTCCTTGACATAGAAAATTTAATTTCCATAGTCATAATTACTCTTGACTCCAAGTCTCCCCAAAGTATTAGGCACTGGTCCACCATAAGGTGATCACCTTAAACATATTTTCCTTCTCCCCTCTCCTTTCTTTAGGTCCCATAGGGCATCCATTATCTCACAATCTAGCCATCCAAATACTTCTATTTTTGGTCCACAACTGCGCTAGTATGTCCTCAATAAGCCTTCCAAATTTCATGAGATTCCGATGGTGGGATCTTGAGATATCACAAGCCCTAGCTTGAAGACTGATTCTTGCCCCTAGTTTCCTTAGGCTAAAAACCTCATTGGGATCATTGCATTATCTTTCATTGAAAATTCCTTCCTTTATCCCCTTCTCCCCCTTGATTAGGTCAACTATCTCATTGGTTTCTAAAACTTACCCCCTTGACCTAACTCGGGTCCACTTGGTCTCGTGTGACACCACAACATATTGAAGCCAAATTCACGAAGACCACTTGGAAGCCAAGCTTCCACAAGGATTTTAGGAGCTAAGAATATTCTTGACAAGTCATATACTCAAATCCTAGCTCTTAGAATTCCTCTAAGCCCTTCCTAGAGAGCCTTTCATCTTGCTTTCAAGGCAAGCAAGCCACATATTTGAGCCTCTCTTATGAATAGGCTTCTAGGATCACCCCTCACTCTATCATTGTTCTATCTTTTTAGTGATCCTCATCATAACAAGTCTCCTCCCATTGGTGAAAGGTCATAAAGAGAAGGGAGCCTTAGCCAAGGTGACAGTGGGCTATTGCTCCATTGTTGCCCTTAGCCTAGTAGTAGCCCTTCAAGGACCCCCCTTTAGGACTCTGCTAGTTTGAGCAATAAAAAACCCAAATGAAGCACATTTAGGTGTGTTGTTGTAGACATACCGTTAAGATCGAATGCACAATATCTCACCCAAAGATGAACTCTTCTCTTGGTCCCTGTAGCCAACTATGCCAACCAAGATTTTGCATGCACTTGTTTATTCAAATAACATTGATCCACCAGGTCAAGACTAACATAGCTATAATTAGATATATGATCAATCCAAATGGAAACAACTTGATCATAAAGCTTACCTTTCATCTCAATAATAGATGTATGATGGTCTTCCTACCTGTTATCAAGTGTTGCATAGATCCGGGGAATGCTCTAACCAATGTCCCCAACTATCTGCACCTCTTGAGAACTATATATCTATGGCCTGCCACCTTGGTTCAATGGACAATCCTTTTTACGATGGTCTGTACCAAAAATCCAACACTTCAACGGTTCCCTGCCATTGCCTTTATTCTGCTGCTCTCAGAGACCCATGGCCTTTTTCAGTTGCATTAAACTTCTTATGAGGGGTTGCATTTTCTTTCTCACCTACATCTTGAGATCTTCCTCGCTTCTTGGACCATTTTCCTTTAGTCTTCTCACTACCCTTCCAGTCATGCTTGAACTCAGGATTGTGCTTTGATTGCTCATAACAATGCTTTAATTTCCTGAATGCTTCCTCCATTGAAAAAGTCTCATCAAACTCAATCCAATCCTTAAATGGCAATGAAAAACCATTGATGAATCTTTGGATCTTTTCTTTCTCATCCTTGAGATAAGGCACATACCTCAACAACTATAGAAGTTTGGTTGTATACTCTTCATCTGTCATAGAACCCATCTTGAGTTCATAGAATTCCTTGGACTTTCTATCATAATACCTCTTAGACAAGTACCTCTTCTTGAAGAGTCTTTCAAACTCATCTCAAGAAAACTTCTCATCTCTGATGCCTTTGACATTCTTAATATCTTCCCACCAGATATCTACTTTTCTTTTAACACTGAAGGTAGCTATCTTGGCTTTCACATTCTTTGAGTAATCATATAATCTGCAAAATTTTCTCATTCCAAGCAACCATGCTTCTGCATTGTTTGATTTCTTCATTTCCCCATCAAAAGTAGGAGGCTTGGCTTTCGTGAATTCCTCTGACACTCCTATGATGTTAATGGTGATGGAAATGATGTTTCTTGGTAGAAGAGTTAGAATAAAACCTATGTGTACCAATCCTCTTCTCAGGTGAATCCAAGAGTCTGCCACTCTTCACCGTATCATGATTTTCCACCGTGTACCTTCTTTGAGACTTGCTTCCATCTGCTCCATTAGTCTTCTCCTCCTACCTATCTCCATGAATGATCCCTAATTGTCCCTGCTTCCGTAAGTCTAAAAGGTTTTGAATAATCATTACATTGAATTCAACTTGCTTTTCTTGAGCCTTTGCAAGTCTTCCCTGTGCCTCAATCAACCTATTATTATCTGCTTTGCAACTTCTAATCTCTGCCCCCATACTCCTCAGTGTATTTGCTAGATCAAGAGAATTTCCCTCTCCTTACTGCTCAACTGACTTCTCCCATTTTACTAATTTCACTCTAGGCTTGTATGGGGAGTCATGTGAACTGTAATCCACCAATCTTCTCCTCATATTTTAGCCTTCTATTCCCTGCAAACATACCAGGTTAGATAAACCAAATAGAATACATAATCAAAATCATACATCATTGTATCTCAAGGGAGGCTTTTACATCTGCACAAGTCAATCCATATTAGCACAATATATATATATATATATATATATCAACAACATATCAACATCATGATTCATGCAAGACAACAATACAAAATTGTAACAATAACTGCATGCATGATAACCATAACCATCATATCAACATCATGATTCATGCAAGACAATAATACAAAATTGTAAGAATCACTACATGCATGATAACCATAACCATTTGCATTACCCCAAGGTCCAATATTGTAAACCTCACTTTGATATGACTCTATAACACTGGTATTAGAGAAAGTTTTACAGGGAACAAAACTGCTCTGATACCACCCTATAACACCCCACCCCACATTTACCCGATTTTACAATCTCTCTAGGGTAAGCATGAGTTGAAAGTTACTACGACATGACCCGACAACCAAGTTCCAATTATGGAAGGGGCCTACTACCTTTAAACTTTACTGCAACCTCCAGGAACACCTGAGGACCAAGATGTCAAACAACATCCACTAATCATGTTTCCTAGTGACTACCTTTTTTGTCTCACTTCATAGCCCAACTGCATGCATGCCAAGACTTCCATGCGACTAGAAGGTTCCAGCGATATGCACATGCCTTCCTCCATGCGGCTACAACCTATATTCCTAAGTTAAGAGATTGCAACTGTGAAATTGGTGCCACGTTTTTAGGGCTAGCCATAACCTATACTTAGGATCAAATATTTCCCAACATGCCAAACACATGATAAAAATTTCAATGAACATATGGTAAACATAGTAGCTACATGTCATCAATGCATATTTGTTCACTATCTCACTCATTTCACCAGAGAATCATCAAGAAGGTTCACTACCCTCTCAAGCTAACTGCGACAACACTTCTTAGCTCATACATTCATATAACCATTTAATGACTTATCGAATCATGAGCAAGGTCCATAACAAGAGCACATCATTTAACCATGCCTATAACCAACATTTAACCAAAATCAAGCCATGACAAGCCAGTCATAAAATCAACACAATAACCAATACGTGTGGTCATTGATCTCAATAAGAAATAACACTTTATAACATATACATAACGCAAACCAAGTCAAGGACTTTCACATACCACCCGACCATAGATTGGGTTGAACCAAATATCTCTTTCATCCAATCACCCCCATGCCATATTCCAATCATGAATGTGGGATCTTATAGGATAAACCAAAACAAAACCAACTAGGGTTTCCAGATACTAGACCATCTCAACCCTCAACCATAGTTATTTCACCTAAATTGGTCCAAAAATCACCAAACCAACACAAGCATGGATGCCTCAGAATTTCTTCACCATACCCAAATGAATTTTCCTATCTCCACCCACCTTTCAAGGGCTTCTCGGAGAAAACCATCTCCACCCAAAACCCTTGGGATTTTCCTAAAACCACCTCACCCAAATCCAAAATCTTCCGGAAATCCAAAGCTCAACCAAGAATGAATCCCAACACACCATGGCTATTGAGGGAAATGACAAGGCAAGGCTGAAACCACTGTCAATCCAGGAAAATCCCATTTCAAAGACAACAAATTAATCATGTAAACCAAATGCATGCACCATGCATTCAAATCCCAACGAGGAAATCACACATGCAACTGGTTACCTGCAAAATCTCCCTAGTATAGTTTCTCTTCCAATCTTCTCCTTGTGCTCCCTTGCTTTCTTGTACTTGTCCTTTGCTTGCTTGTTTCCTTGTTTTTTCTACCTTCTCCCTCTCTCTCTTCAAGTATGATCTCTGAAACTGGTCAAAAGTTGATAAGAAATTGTCAATTGTTTCTTAGGTGCCTTTTTGTCATTGATGACCAATGTTTCTTCCTTTTCTTTTCCTTTTTTATTTCATTTTCCTTTATTTTCTCTCTAATTTCCCTTGCATGAATATTCCTATATCTTCATCTTCCTTTCCTCATATTTTCTTTTATTTCTTTAATTAATTTCCATTTATTGCATTTTTCCTTTTCCAATTCCAATGCTAATTTCCATAGCCATTAATTAACCACAAGTGATAGCTACTTTAATGTTTATCCCTCCATTCAACTTGGAATACGTGTCCCATAACCTTGGTCTTGTTTTTGTCTTTATAATGTCCTTCCATTTACATGGAAAATCAACCCGGGGTTGTTACACTCTCAAATGAACAATTGATTAAATCTAATAGAAGAAGAATAATTGATTTTGGGTTTTCCCCCTTGTGGGATTTTTTCCCTGGTCTTCGACCAAATTATGGTGCCCTCTTTTGTACATGTTTTTCTTCTGATTTTCATTTTATTATTTCGTTGCATTGTCGATGTTGTTGTTCTTTCTACATAATTGCTAATGATGTGATGATGTTATGTGGTGAATGCATATGAAAATAATGAAAATGATATAAATGCAATTATCAAAAGTAAAGAAAAATATAGCCCCATGAAAATTAACATTTTAGGGAAGCAAGACAATTTTGGCCATCTTCACACAAATGCACGCTCAACCTTTATTTCATGGCCAAATTAAATGATTGAAATTGGAGAGTATTTTTTCACTCATAGGTAACATTAATACAATTAAATATTTTTAATTGTTCACATATATATTTTTGTTGTTCAAGAATACTCCAAATTGCATGGATTTCATAGCGTAAAAGGTAGTGTTTGTGTGCCTCAAATAAATGCACACAAGGAATGTTTGGCAACAAGGAGATGAACTAAGAAAAATAAATTTGAATTTTAATAGTTGAAACTTGTAGTTTCTTGGTTAAAACCCTATAATTAAGTAAGGTTGGATAATCTTATTTTAGTAGTACTTATGTTAAAATGTTGCCAATGGATAGATAAAGAGATGGCACCTAGGGTTTGCAAAGTCTATTTTAGGGTTTTACTATATTGTACATATTTTTTAGGGTTTTAAGTTTAAGAATAAGTCAAGTGACCTACTTACAGTTTAAAGATAAATAGGTAAGGAGAATGGAGACAAATAGGACTAGTTTTTTTTTTTTTTTTTGGCCAGGACATCTAAGTAGATCTAGGGTTTCAATGTCACTCATCGATTGGCAAAGTCCTGAAAAGGAATTCCCAACACACATGAAAATGGTGACTGGAATTCTAGGGTTTAAGAGAATGAGAGAACTTATGGGAATCATTATCAACTAGGGCCTTTCTACTATCATTCAATATTTATGATCCACTCGAGTGCTAACATGCCATGATAATACCTCAAGAAAATACATAGCATTTCAATGTTAAACAAATATTAAAATATGAAAACTTAAAATCAATCTCAGAAAAACACATAGTACCTCGTAAACCAACAAATTTCATCATCATGAGCATCAATTCCACAACAATGTTATTCTTCCTCAATAGTAGTAGAATTCCAAACAAGAAAAAGAAAAAGGTAAAGAGAGTGAACTCCTTCCTCTTGTCACCAATTTGTCACAATTTACAAATTAGAAGCCTCTTCCTATTTATAAATGACCTAAGAGACCTTGAAATGTGTGGGGAACATGACTCCCCACATAGCATTAATTTCATCTTCATTAAATTTGGGTGGACAATAACTAATCCTCATTAAATTTTTGTTGTGCATGAGTATTCCAAATTGGATTGGTTTTATAGGGTAAAAGGTAAGGATTATGTGCCTAAAGTAAATGAACACCAGAACTTGTAATTAATTGGCAGTGCAACAATGATCATTCCATCCTAAAGATACAAACATTTTCTACAACATATCATACCCATTATCCTAAAAGAAATGTTACCCACTAAAATCTAAGTTTGTCAATGTAGCAATTCACCATATCTATCAATGTTCAAGTCAGAACAAATGTGCACTCCTGAGCCAAACTAATTACACTTTTGGTAATGAAATTTGAAATGGGTCATGATTAAAAGATACCTAACCTTGCATCATGTGTGACAAATATCCTACATAACTATGTTTCCCCCTTATACACAACTTTCACATAAGGCAAGTCGATGGAAAAACTTAGAATGTTGTATGAAATCTGAAGTATAAATATTTAATCTCAAAGTAAAGATGTAACAATGTAAAAACGTGTAAAGTTATTAAATAAATAGTCTATAATATTGGCCAATAAATTAAGCTTGGGCATGCATTTTAGTAAAACAAGGTAATTTTGGCCTACTTCACAAAAATGCTGCCCAACTTTCATTTCAAGGCCAAATTGAATGATTCGACTTGGAAGGTATTTTTTACTCATAGGTAACATTGATACAATTTTTATTTTTTCACATATATGTTTCTATTGTTCAATAATACTGCAAGTTGCATGGATTTCATAGGGTAAAAGGCAGGGCTTGTGTGCCTCAAATAAATGCACACCAAGAATATTTTGGAACAAGGTGATGGACTAACAAAAAACAAATTTCATTTTTAATAGTTAAAACTTGTAGTTTCTTGGTTAAAACCCTATAAGTAAGGCTAGATGACCTTATTTTAGTAGTAATTAGGTTTAAATATTGCCAAGGGATAGTTAAAGAGATAACACCTAGGGTTTGCAAGGTCTATTTTAGGGTTTTTAGATATTGTACATATTTTTTAAGGTTTTAAGTTTAAGATTAGGTCAAGTGACCTAGTTAGGACATTCACTATAAAAAGGTTTGGGTTCCATTTTAATGCAAAAAGGACATTTACTATCATTTATCAATAAGCACTTGCATGATGGAAATTTGGTCAATTCTGCCTATGAGAAAGAAGTAATGGCCATTTTACATGCCATGAAAATCTTGCAGCCCTATTTTTAAAAGTGTTATTTTTAATAAACTGTATCTTATATTTAAATATTAAATTTGAGTTTTTAATTATGTGTCTGAGAAAAAATATGAGTAAAGGAGCCAAGTTAAAGCACCTTATAAACAATTTTATTCACATAATAGCATTTTCTTTTCTTTATAAAAGTGATATATAGAAAAATAAAGCAATAAGTTAAAAAAAACTCATTTGCACGTGCATTCCTCACGGTTTATTCAATGCACATTCTTGCATTCACTGAGCATTCCTCATGATTTATTTAGTGATCATTCTTGCATTCAACGTGCATTTACTTAGTGTGCTTTGAACCCGGACAACAATGGCCTCAATTGAAACATGGACATCCTCTTCCTTGCAAACAATTGACACAAAGGGTTCCTTGGAGAAGTTCACAGTAAAAAAATTCAAAGAGTGTATCGATACATGGAGAGATACAAACAATTGTCCACCAGTTATGCTAGATATCGTGAGAAGAGCAAATGTTTATAAATCTATATTTGTATAGTTTGATTTCCAAAATAATGAGATAGATGAGGCCATAGAAAATTATGATGATAAAGCCATGGAATTAAAAATATTTGGGTGGATTATTTACCTGGACCTTGATTTGGCTGCAAGAGAAATGAAAATTCCACGCAGAGGGGGAGCAATATTTAACTCCAAGAAAAACCCTAAGCTAGAAAAGATTGAAATGGATAGTAAAATATGTTGGAAAAAAGTATTTGTTCAAAGGAATGGATTAAAAATGCAATATGTTCCCCAAGGACTATACAAGTCCTTGATTCAAGTTTTCCTTAGGATAATTATGAATCATCACAAGCTTGATATTTCTAGTGACTGAATGAGGTTATTTATTCATTGGGTTGAAGGCGGGGCCATATATTTCCCTCATCTCTTGGCTAAAAAATTACATTATGCCCTGTAAGAAAGTAAAATTAAGAAGATTAAGTTCAATTTCCTAGGAACGCTACAAAAAATCATTGATTTGTGTTGACCCGATGTTCAAACAAGGCCTCTTAAAACTTACATAAGGAGATCAAAACCAAAGATAACCATTTAGGAAGAACCTAAACAGACTCCGGTTGAAAGTGTGGAAAATTTTGTTGATATAGTTTTCCATGTTGAAGATATAGTTGCTAGTGTTATAGCAGACTTACATGTATGTATGGATGAAGACGAGGAGCATGAAGGTATGGACCATTATATGGAAACATGTAATGAGGATTTTTCTATAATAGACATAATTCCTTCTAAATAGTTGGGACTTTAGTATAATTTCCCTTTTATGGGTGATTCAACATTTACATCTCCAAGTTTAAATGTGCACATTTCAACACACAGTTTCAATAATAGATTCGTTTTCTTAGTATATGATAGAATGATCCATTACAAACAAGTTGAAATGGAGGATTCTTCCTCTATATACAACTGGAAGGAAAAGAACAAACTAAAGGAGAATGATATTGTTGAATACATGAAGAAGATTGCAATGTTGCAATCAACAATTATGTAACAAACAAAAAAAATCAATGAAAGACATAAATGGCAAGGATAAAATTATTGATGAAATGTGTAATTAAGTATCCATAATGTGCAACGAAGGTATGAGGGAGAAAAATGCACTACAAGAAAAGTTCAAAGAAGTTCAAGCTACATATGATGAAAAAATTAGTGAACTTGAAGAGGAATTGAGAAGAAGACTAGAGGTTCTCAATATACTTCTATTGGCAACTTCAGATACTTCTGAAGCTAAATTATTTAGGATATTGAATGAAAAAGATAAATTTATTGAATATTTAAAGGTTGAATTTGCAAATAAATCTAAAGAGGACCAACAAAAGTATGAATCACAGGCTAAAGAATACAAGAAAAAAGTGACTAAGATGGAGAAAACCTGTGATAGGCATGCTAATAAGTTGAAAGAGAGATATCATGAAATTATTTGGGTAGAACACAAGATTAAACAACTTGAAAGGGAAAACAATCGACATAGTAAAGAAGGTGGTATTGAGAGTGGGGATAAAGCTAAGGATAAGGGTAAAGGTACAAGTCAGGATACAAGAGTAAAACAAATGCCTTCAATGGACTTGGAGAAATCCCAACTAAAAGGATGAGTGCAGGCCTTAGAGGACACTATCTCAACTATGGATTCTGTGGGTGATTTGTATGCCTCACCACCACTTGTTGAATCATTAAGAAGAAGGTAGCTAAGGGAGAAAAAAGAATTACAAAGCGACATAACTAAATAACGAGCAGAGGAAAAGCACAACATTTGGGATGTAACATGGAGATACAAAATTTGAAATCCTAGATTTTTTATTTATAGCAATAATTACAAATGGAAAAACAACAACAGTCAACAAATCAACAACAATCGAGGGAAAATCAACTTGAGGATAAAGTACAACAACTCACTAGTGAATTTTCCAAGTGTACATATCAACTGAAATCTACAAAGGAAGATCTTGAAAGGAAGGAAATTGAGCATAAGGAGACATATATGAATAATGTGCAAATATTGAACAAGCTAAGTCAAGGAAAAGCCAATTTGATAGAAAATTATGAAAAGAAAATTTGAGAGTTTCAACAAAAATTAAAGGATGTGTCTATTGTAGCGCCAAAATAATCATAGGTCTCCACAGAAGGAAAGAGACACTCTTCTTCTCAAGAGGAGGGCTTAAAAAATCCTCCCAAGCATCCTAGAGTTTCAAAATAGCGATTCTTAGGTGTTGTATATATGTAGACACATTTCAAGATGTAATATATTTATCATTATTTTATGTTAACATGCATTATATATCAATATATTTTCTGTTAACGTGCATTTTTTAACAAATTACTAGTTTTATTAGGACTTAATTCTATGTCTCCTTCATGGAGTTCTGATTTGGTTGTGGTCTCACTGAGATCTAGTTACACTTTGATTTTTGGACAATCTAATGGATTTTTATAAGTTTATAGCTTACTGTGTTGAGAAATCAATGCTATATAATGTACTAATTTTCTATTTGAAATAAAAATATGGCTTCTCTCCATAGTAGAACAAATTTACAATATGCTTAGTGCATCATTTGGAAAAAATTGCCATAGGGTGTTTCAAAAGGCAATATGGGGGGTTGTTGGAGCTGGAGGTGTAATTTTTAACCAAAATGGTAAAAAAATCATCTCTTATACCTGGGGGATTGGCATTGCCTCAATTAAATAGGTAGAGATGTGGGTTGCCTGGAAAGATCTCTCCATTTTTCTCTAGCATAGTTTTAAGTATGTTATTGTAGTGGGAGACTCCAAAAAAAAAAATCCAAAGGAAAATTCAGCTTCTATTAATAAGAAAATTGCATAAAGCTTACACGAGATACGAATTTAGCAGCATCAAAACAAAATAGTTGTATAATAAGATTGTATATATAAACATCAGTAGGAATATAATCCACACATCCTTATCTCACTAGACAAAATATCCTTCTAAGACTAACAAACTAGTACAAAAATAAGGCTTCAACTCTCAAGAAATTATCAACTCCAACTGCAACATTCCAAAGTATCAAGCAAAAGACATAATGTCTCTACTTAGTTAGTAAATAAAAAATATACAATTTGAATCAACCATATTGGCCAAGAAATGAAGCCTAGGTGTGCATTTTAGTGAAGCAAGACAATTTTGATTTGCTTGGCAGAAATGCATGTCCAACCTTCATTAGAAGGCCAAATTGAATGATTCGACTTGGAGAGTAATTTTTTACTCATAAAGAACATTAGTACAATTAATTTTTTCTAATTTTTCCCATAGAAATTATTTTTTCTTAGGCTTAGCGAAATATTTCAATTTGTTTTATAATATAAATTAATGAACAAACTTTGCATACATTTAGCCTAATGATTTGGATTTACATTGTTTTACATATTTAATGTATTTTTATTCAATAATTTCTTCATCCTAGTTTAGTCTGTGTCTAACCAATAAGCTAACAACACCTCTAAACCATTATCAACCAATAAATAACCGCTAACCATGCTAACTCTTATCCAAGTAATCCTATTTTTTTTCTACCAACAATTCATACCAAAGATTAAACACTTTAAGGATATTGCAATTGGTAATTTGTATCGACACAAATAATACTAAAGCATTTTGAAGTTTGGGCCATAAAAATCATCACTTTTAAAATATGGATTACAAATAATTCTAAAAATTTAGAGGTCTTGCTCATTAACATTATTTTTTGCAAGAATGTCATCCAATGTATCATTTTCAATGTCCATATGTTCTTTCAAGTATTTAATATTATGATCATCCTCATCTTGACCTTCATCATCTTCATCATCATTGAAATTTCACCATAGACCATCTATATTGTTATTATACATATTTGGATCATCATTTTTTATACCATCCATATTTTTTTCTTCTATAACATCATCTAACTCTATATTGTTGTCTTCTTGTGCCTGAACATAACCATCTTCGACATCATCATGGATGTCAATTTCTTCAATGTTTTATAATTCCTCTCTCTCATTTTGTTGGCCATCATTGTTCTACTCAGTATCCACTATTGCATCGTCAAATACTTGCCTTAATCTTAGATCAAAATGTATGAAAAATATCCATTTCGGGTCCAAAATATCTTCATAGAAAAATACCTACACATGAACGACATACATATGTTAGACCAATGTTATAACAATTTTATTGTTTAATAAAACACACACACACACACACACACACACACACACACACACATATATTATAATAACTATGAATTAATAGATTAATGATAACCATCGCTTCTTTTTTGAGTTAATGAAACACCTACTCACAATGAATTGGTAGAACATAAGGTTCCTTATCCTCTGGTAGGAACCTTGAAGAATCTATAGAAAACAATCCACTATGGGTATCATGCCTCTATTTCCTCTCAAATGCTTCATTCCATTTACACTCAAAAATACAACATTCAAAAGAGTGGTAATCCAACTCAATAATTTCATGGACTTTCCCAACATATTGTAGATTCCCTTCAATAATATCCTTATCTTTTGAGATTGATCGACTAGATTACTTGAAATCAACCATGATGCCATAATTAAAGGACCATCTATGCCCATATTGCAGGATATTTCCTTGCCTATGAAAGGCCATTTATTTTAGTGAAAATTGTTGAGAAATTTAGGGGGCAACAAGTGTAGGTGATTTCTCTTACTTTGATCACTGCTTGTGATGTATTTTTACTTTACCTGATTAAATTCGTATTTCATTTTTTATTATTAGTGTTCTTTATCATCAAACAACTACCAAATCATAAAGAACAATGATACAATAAGACTCAAGATATATGAGATCAACCAGGACCAAAACCTCTCCAATTGAGAGCAAAACCCACCAAAATCCTTCACTTCTTATAGAAATTCAATTGATGAATTCCAAGACCTATGACCCTTGACCAAGACCCTCCAAGACCAAGTCATCCTTCCTTCTTGATGAGATTTCCTTACACATCTTCCAGCAACAAACTTCGACCTTCCAACAACTTCTCCAACAACTTCGACCCCAGCAACAATTTCCATAACTTTGACCTAGTAGCTTCAACAAATTCAACCTAGCAGCGTCATAGCTTCAACCTTGATGCAGCTTCAACAATTTCAACCTAGCAGCTTCACAACTTTGATCTAGAGGCAACTTCACAACTTTGATCTTGTAACTTCACAGTTTCGACCTTGCAGCTTCACAACTTTGATCTTGTAGCTTCACAGTTTCGACCTTGCAGCTTCACAACTTTGATCTTGCAGCTTCATAGCTTCAACCTTGCATCTTCACAACTTCGATGTAGCTTCAAAAAATTTCCTAGACTAGAAACTATAGAAACCCTAACAAACGAGAGAGAGAGAGAGAGAGAGAGAGAGAGACCCAAAAACTTCGATCTTGATCTTTTTCTTCTTATTCATTCTTTTCTAGCTTTTACCTTGAGGAGATCAAACTTGCTTGAGTGAGTGTGAAAATGAGGTTGAATTCCTTCTTATTTATAGGCTTGTGAGGGGTACAAATTGCTATCTTGAGACTGTTTTGTCCCTTCATGTAGGCCGACTTGATCTTTGTTCCACGACAAGGCCTTGGATAGTCTTTTGACTCTATTTTGACTCAATAAATTTTTCTTTACAATATGTAACATGCCCAAATGGGTCTTCAATACATGATAATGACTCAATTGACTTTTTGAAAAACCTAGAAGCACTCAATGGGTGCTTGACCTAAAAATACATTTCCCTCGAGCATGAAACCCATGCCTCACGAACACAAATAATAAATTTATTTTTCTATTTTCATAAAATACTTAAAATCATGATTAAATATGCCATTATGAAGACCGAACCTAATTACATATTTCAACAATCTCTCTTAACTAGGGAGGTATTCATAGTCCATACAAGGTACTTGGACATTTTAAATTTGAATAATTCTCATAAAAGAGTTAGATTGGTAAACCGTTTGTATGATATCATATCATCCAACATTGTCACATAGCAAGGCCTTGACTAACAACTCTATCTCTCCATAATATCAGAGCACAATGTTGGCAAGACCAATGATTTATAAACACCCTCATCATTATCTCTCTCGGAACATACCCCACACAGGTTCTCTCAAAGTATGTTCCACCAAGATTATTCTTCTCTTGGTTTCTTAGTCCTCAAAGAATATCAGTCCTCTATGACCACTCTTATCTTAGATGTCCTGCCACATCCTCAAAGAGTATCAAATACTAGATGCTTACTCAATCCTCGATTCTTTCTTCTCAAGTGAAGACAAGAATGATGTGTCCATCTCTCCTCATGGTATTCACAAAGACTTATGGTTGTTAGTCCTGGTCTAGTGCATGACACATGAAGTAGAGAACCATATATGTCACTCCCTCTTAACGAATGATGACCAACCCATTCCATAAAAGTAATGAACCCAAGCTCCCTCTTAATTAGGGACTTGTTTCCAGTAGCTCTTTTAGGTGGAGATCATGGGACAATCAACTGCTTGAATAGATCCTCCTTTCAATTTCATGAACCTGTTTCTCATCATTATGGAGTCTTCATCTTTGGGACTTCTTCATAGGGAATCAAGCATCCATCACTTTCATTTATGAATCATGTTAGTCATGTCATCTTTCCTTTCTTCAGAAAGTGATCCATTAGTCCATATATGGCCTTCCTTCATGCCTTGCTACCTTCTTCACATCATGTTACCTTCATGATATTCCATCCAACCACATGAGTATTAGTTGTAGATGACATCTACAACTCTTCCTTTGGTAACCCTGCATTAGCCCATCCATATATTGTTCAAAAATAATAAAAAATGAACATCAAATTACCTTTGTGGTGGTCTTACATCATGACATCTGCTTGTTGTATCAACATCCTGCATTCAGATTGACACATCTTCAAAGAGGTGTCAACTATTCATATTGACACATTTCGATGAAGATTCCAAGGGCAGATCTTGATCATCCTCATCCTACAAATGCTCATTTTTGAATGATGTATGATGAGCTCTATACTAGATGACTTTGCTTTTACCATAAGTACTACTTATGCTTCTAATGAGGTTACCAAGTGCTACATCCTTTTATAGATGACAACCATAAATTTATATTTCAACTATCTTTCATGCTTCTTTATGATGATGTCACGAGCTCTTGCTTTCAATCGTATGCTTCTATGATACCATCTCCCAACATGATGCATCCTATCATGCTTCTAATGATTCCTATGCCCGAAATAGCCTCGAAATCTATGCATAAATAGCCTCGATTTTTGTGCGGTATGTCTTGATTTATGTGCCACAACTACCTCAAAATTTGTGTTGTAAACAACCTTGAAATTTGTGCTGACTGTGCCTCGATTTCTGTGCTATCCCTTAGAATTTTGTGCCCAGAATTCTCAAAATGCGTGCATCTAACTAAAAAATTATGCAACTCATAGCCTTGAAATTCGTGCCTCTATCTGCCTTGATTTTCGTGCTCCTCTATGGTTGCCTTGCTCCTCGATTTCTATGTTGGTGTAGCTGTCTCCTTTTCTTAGGAATTCAAGCTCTCCTCCTCAAGCTGCAAACTCTCTTTGAAATTCTCCTCTCCTTTTTTCTTCTCCTCCTCTCAAATGTGAAGTGAGGAATGAGCCTTCCTTTTCTCCTTTTGTTTTTTGGAAAAGATTGAATCCCTAACCTTAGGATTCAATGGTTGAGATTTAATCTCCAAATCTCAAGATGTGTGGTTGAGATCATTTTTCCCAAGTGACCCCCCTTATACATTGGCCCTTAAAAACCTCCTAGTACCTTTTTCAAGTTGTATACATTTTTCTAATTTTCTCATAAAGTGAATTTCTCAATTCACTTTAATATTAGAAAAATGAACTTAGTACTTCACACATAAATCCATTTTATAAAGTGAAAGTGACTTTAATATTATAAAAGTACACGGTACCCCACTTTTAAGTATCTCTTCCATCCATGACATTAATATAACTCATAAATGTCACCAAGTCAAAAGTCATTAATGTGTCTATTAGGCTAAAAGGGATAAATGCATAGTAACACCTCTCCTTGGTATTATTTTCAACATTATTGTTGTGAATGAATGTTTAAAAGTGTTTCCTTAGTTTTAAGTGAGGTAATGTTTAACAAAAGAAAATAAATTGCTACTTTGTAAACAAGTTGAAAGGCTTATTTGTAATACTATTGTATTCTTGATGTGGAACTCTAGTCATGTGTTGGTTAATATCCAACATGGAAGTTTTAAACTTTTCATTTGGTTGCTTTGTGTTAACAAACCTTTTCTTGGCAATGGATAATGGTAAATATCTTTTGGTTTACAAAAGACCATTGTGATATGAAAAAATCATTAACATATTTAGTGAGGATCTAAATATTCAACAAGCAATTGTACACTTGTAATTTATGTATTACAATTCTCATCTACCACAATTTCTATTTACCATTGATAATGTCAATAAGACATATACATTCTAAACTAACAAATCTGCAGTTTTCAGTAGATGCATCTAACCTTGTGCAATTTTTATGCTCTCTGTCTCTCTCTCTCAGCATCAAGATGTTCAGTTTTCGAGTCTTGGAATCCTACTTTCTATCAATGCCCCTATGATGTTGTTATATATCTTTTGGAGTTGGTTAGACCAAGTGATTAGCTTAGTTAGATGCTTATATACACTTCTCTTTTTATTTATCTTTCTTTATTTTGCTTTCAACATGACCTAGGAGTTTCTTTTGCACTTGTGGTCATTTGTTGGATGCTAATAATCTCAAGAAAGCCCTACTGTGATTTTAGCTCCCCCTTGTGAAGACTTTCGCCCATACCTGCAAATATCATAGTTAATTTTCTGATTTAGTGGGAGTTCACATCAGTTTTCCTCTTGAGATTGTTTTTCTTATCAATTGATGTAGAGAATCTTTGGCACTGAATAACTTGTTATTAGATCAATTTCCATCTGAGAAGTCCATCGAATATAAAATATAGCTTTGCTCTAAAATTTCAATATCGAATGCATAATTCACATGCTCGAAAACTTTAAAAAGTGTCATTCAAGTATTTTTCCATCCATTTATCATCTTATTGTATGGTTGGGTATTGGAGATTAGTAATATCTGTGTGAAGCATATAGTAATAGTACGTCCATGGGTTGCTACATTCCCGATAGATTTATCAAATTCTTTGTAATCTTTAGCTTGAGTTGCTTGAATATCTCTGTTAAGGAAATGTCAAGGGTGCTCAATTTGCAATTAATTTTTTGCATCATATCACAATGGTCTTTAGTTGTGTTTTGGATTCGTATTACCGCAATATCTCTGTGTAATTTGAATTTTTGAAGTCCATGTCAACATTTTTTATTTTTGCTTTGAATGATATAGACATTGGGCATCTCTGCAGACTACACTCATATATATCTTGATTATTTATTAGTGTAGTACCTCTGTATAACTTGAATTTATTAGTGTACTACCTCTGTATAAGTTGAATCCAACAAAAACACTAGTTATTTTTTAAGTTAAATCCTAGTTATTTGTTAACTTTAAACATGGCAGTATCTCTATAGTTCTTTGTTGTCAAACAACATATTTCTATATTCTTCTAATAGAAGGCCATTTGCAATAAGTTTCTGAGCTCACCAAAGTTGCACTTTTATAAACTAACATTATTTTTTATTTCATATGTTATTCCTCTTAAACAGTTTTCACTTCAAACTTTTAAAGTTGTATAATTCTCTGAATATGTAACTTCGTTATTTAATTTCATACATGGACAACATCTCCATGCCTGCATTATTTTTTGATTTCATATGTTATTCCTCTTAAACAATTTTCACTTCAAACTTTTAAAGTTGCACAATTCAGTGAATATGTAACTTCGTTATTTAATTTCATACATGGACAACATCTCCATGCCTGTGTGTACTCAAGCATGGTATTATACATATAGATGATCAAATATGAAATACGAGGATTGATAATGTAATGCTACCGCTTCAGTGATGATTTTTTAGTCACCCAAATTCAGAGTAAGAATTTCATCATAACAAAATTGAAATTCCCGTAGATAGAAAAAGTAGATAGATTTGGTTTTGAAGAAAAGATATTTTTCTGTTCATATTTTGGGAAGACGAGTGTTGTGTGATAAGCAAAAGTGGCAGCATAAAAACTTATACTAAAGACCAAATTTGAAAATTATTACATCAAAAATTACTTCTGAAATCTTAAACTTCTTAATTTATCAAAATAGGTGAATTAGCGTTGAGCATTCTTGTTAAAGAAGGATTGATATTTATTTTTTACTATGTTGAACAATAATGATGAACCTTCATTGGGAGACAGGATTCAAACTGGCATGAGAGGAGCATTTTAAAACCATAGGAACTTGTGCACGTGTGGCCAGAGGCCAGGTGCTCCTTTCAGTACGATGCAGGGACAACCACTCAAATCATGCCCAAGAAGCTCTTCGTCATGCCAAGTTCAAATTCCCTGGCAAGCATAAAATTATTGTCAACGGAAAATGGCATGCTAATTCACAAATTACTTGTAAACTTTTTACACCTGATTACCAGACACACAATAATTCATTGTTATATGCATCTTTTGGGGGGTTTACAAGTATACCAGAGCTGACTATTTGAAGTGGAAGTCAGAAAACAAAATCATTCTTGATGGTGTGAATGCCAAGGTGAGTGAAATGTTACTTTGCATATATTTATATTTTGAACGTTTAGTTGATTATTTTGTATTAATTTAGTTATATATTGATATATTGAATATTTCGCTGATTTTTTCATTATTTTAATTATTTTCCTCCTTCGCTATAGGTGCTTGGTTTTCGTGTTCGATTGTCCAACCAACATCCTGGGTAGGCATTCCTCAAGCTATCTCATGATTCTTCAGCTAAAATATTTGCTTAGACTAGTGCATGGTTATGGTTGATAAACGAAGAGCCTTACATCTTGCCCTATTCATAATGTTGTAATCTGCATCATTTCATTAATCTTATTAAGATCAGTGATAGGGTTAAATATTGTTCTTATATGTATATTTATGTTTTAATTTTTGTTATTAAATATATTTTTATTACATTTTCCAACCAATGCATTGAAGGATTTTTTTATTTATTTTTTTTACAAATGATTCTGCTGCTTTTCATGGGTATGGGAATTTGAACATGAGACTTTATATTCACGTTTATTTTATATTTATTTTACATTTTCATGGGAATTTGAACACGAGATTTTATATTCACATTTATTTTATATTTATTTTACATCTTCATGGACCTAGTGATGCTGACTTGAGAAATTTATATAGGCTATATTTTAAGGACTTGAGAAACCATAATGAGAACAAAATTGGTACTTTGAGGACCTTTAACATCACTTGTGGTAGAAAATGGAAAACTAAATGCTGAGCATGAAAAGCCAAAACTAGATGATAGGCTGAAAAAACAAACACCAAAGGTAGTAATGTTAAAGGTCCTCCAAAATATTAGGTCAAATGATTACCAGGTGGGCCAAGTAATAAATCATCACTTTTAGTAGTTGGCAGGTGAACATCAAAGGAGGCAAGAAGCAGGCCAATGGGACAACAAAATGAATGGCCAAGTCTCAATAGGCCAATAAAATTATACAATGGTAATGATGTGAAGTTGGTTCAAGTTGAATTTTTTTTGGAAGAGTAGATGCCCAAGGCATCTTTATCCAAATTTGCATTCCCACATACTATGTATGGTCAACTCACCAAAAAACCTGAAGATAACTTCAAGGAATTTGAGGAAAACTTTAGAGAACAAATTGCAAAGGAAGATGAGGAATACTAGGGTAAGATTTCTAAAGCCAGAAAGAAATTGCATGAAGCTGAGGAAATATTCAAATCAAAAACTCAGTTTTAAGGTTGAAAGATGAAATTGAGCTAGAGGCAACACATAAATTTGAGAAATTGAAAATGGAGAATGTTTTAGCGCAAATCATAGTAGCAAGAAAGGAGATTAAGGAGATCGTTAAAGATATCCAAATGGCAGAGCAAGCATGGAATGTCGATAAAGAGAACTTATTGCCTTTGTTAGGAAGATATGAGAAAATAGTTGAAGAGATGTATATGAAGAAAAAAAGGATTTTACTTCAATATAGAGCAGAACAATTTATGTTGGAATCCAAGCTCAATGACTCACAGGCAAGGACTCAAGAATTGCTGGAGAAACTTGAAGATGTCAAACATATGTGGGATTTGGAAAAGAAAAATTTGGAAAGCAATGTTGTAGAGTTGCAATCAAAACTTGATTTTATGGCTCATGAAAGGTGATTATTGAGCTAGAGATATAGAGATATGAGCACTGAAGCAAAGTCTTTGAAGGTCCACTTGAATAATTATAATGCTAGAATCTCACTAGCAATATGAAAGGGAGAAAAATGAGAGGCTTCTACATCAATGTAAAACAAATAAGATTGATTTGCAGTCCAAGTTAAATGAATCTAAGGGAAGGACTCCATATTTATTCAATATAATTGAAGATGATTGTTGTTTGTGGGTTTTTAAAAAGAATAATCTAGAAGGCATTGTTGCAGAGTTGCAAACAAAACTTGATTTGATGGTGAGTGAAAATGGAATAATGACCCAAGAGAATACAATGCTTAACATTGTATTAGAGTCATTGAATGCATTGAAATCTTAGTTGAGTGATTCCAAAAGAAAAACTTAGGATTTACTTGAAAAAATTGAAGAAGATTGGTGTTTGTGGGAAGAGAAAAAGAAAGATTTGGAGGGAACCCTTGTTAAGCTGCAAACAAACCTTGATTTCATGGCTAGAGAAAGGAGGTCCATGAGAAAATAGAATATGGAGCTAATCATTGAAGTGGAGTTCTTGAAGGCCCACGTGAATGAATATAATGCTACACTAGTTTCCATGGAAGGTGAGAGGCAGGAGTTGAAAATCGAGTTTCCAAGCAACGAAGAGAAGTTGGAAGACTCAACTACAAGAACTGTAACAATGGAAAATGAAATTAATAGGCTTCAACAACAAGTTGATGAGGGTGTGAAACAACACTATGATTTAATTCAACGATATTGGGTAACATAACGTTCTCTCAAACAACAAAATCAAATGCTACAGGAGGAGGTGGACACTACCAGGTGTTTGCCCAAGAGACAAAACCAAAGAGTTTAAGAATTGATCGTAAAAAATGGTAGGCTTAACAAACTAGTCGAGGAGTTGAGGAAGGAAATTGTAGAGCAACAGGGGACAAATGTCAAACTAGTGTAGGAGAAGGAAGATCAAGGAATGAAATTTGAAATACTACATGCAGAGGTTGCCAATGCATATCTACATGTAGAGGAAAAACACTTTGAGTCATTGAAAGAGAATGAGGAACAAAGGAAGATGATTGAGTCATTGCAAGGAGAGAATACTTCTCTTGAAAGTGAGAAAAGTCTGCATCTTCAGAGTCTCAAGGAGGAAACTAAGAAACTTCAAAGAAATGTTGGAAGAGTGATAAGAAATTGTTGATCCTAGAGAGCTAGTCATTGGGATTGCATGCAAAATTGGTGACAACAAAGTTAAAGTGAGATGAAGTAACTATTAAATTGAACAAGAACAAACAAGATTTAAAAAAAAGATCAAATGATTCAGGTCAGATCCCATAAAAAAATCCTTTGCTTGAAAACTTGTTAGAATTCTCTAGAGCTAAAACACTTGAAGATGAATTATTGTCAACAAAAGCTTCTTTAGAAGAAATGAAATAATATGCTTCCAAGGGTGAACAACAAATAACTAAATTGCTTAGTGAGCTTTTAGCTGTTGCAAAGGAAAAATAGGGTCAAATCATTGATATACATAGTCAACTTCTAGCTATGGCAGAGGAGCAAAGGAGCCAGTTGTCTGATTTACAAGATCAACTTTCATCACTTGTTGTTGCAAAAATGTTCCTTGATGAGGAAAATAACCCTTTACAAACTGAATTGAATAGAAAAACATTGGTTTTTGAAGAAAAAAAGGCAAGCCTTAAGGGCAGATTAAATGAGTTGGAAACAACCTAGGAATCTTTTAACAAGGAACTTGAGTCTTCGAGGGCCATAGTAGAGGAAAAAGGGGGCAAGATAGCTGATTTCCTATATCAACGTTCGAACATTCAGGAGGCAAAGATGTGCCCCGAGGAGAGAAACGACTCTTTATTTACAAATTTGAACAAATGTGCAATGGTTTCAGATCTAATGCTTATTTTCAGGGAAAAATAAGGGAATTGGAGGCTACTCTATATTTTTTCAACAAGGATCTCGAAACCAAAGTTCCTTGGCTCAAATGTTTGAAATAACATGAATTTTTGCAGGTGAAGTCACTTGTGGTAAAAAAATATGGAAAATCAAATGTTGAGCATGAAAAGCCAAAACCATATGATGGCCTGGAAAAATAAACACCAAAGTTAGTGATGTTAAGGTCCTCAGATATTTCACTACAATCTATATGGATATCTATTTTTACTTTTGTATAGAGCATAACACTTAACATATACAAAGAAGTCAATCCAAGAATGCACATAAATCACTGCTTCTATCACTGGGTCAGTAGAACTCTCACTCTCCACTCACATTTGTTCAAATATGGATATGTATATTCACTAAGAGCAATGTTCGTCACAAGAATCTCAATAGCTTAGTTAAAAACATCACAGTTAGCTAAATTTGTCACATTGGTTACTAAAATTCACTCTAGTTACAACTCTCTTGTTGGGATAGTCTAAGGTGTTCTTCATGTCTGAAGCAATTTACAAGATTATCATTAGTCAAGCCTGCAACTTACATGAGGAAGTACATGATTGTCGGTCCAATAAAGCAGAAATTTTGCTTCACCCGATCATTGCTAATAGTTTATGCTTTGGATGACTTCATAGGAATGGTCCTTTCATACTTGTGTTTGTTCACAATGGGCTTGAAATTCACGAAGTCCCATGTGTATCTATCAAATGAGCCCAATACTTGTTCAATCTGAACATAGCCAAAAGAAAACATGTCAGACTACAGAGCTTAGAGAAAGCTGAACCTTAGGAAACACTGTTTAAGAAACAAAACAAAATCAAGAAGAAGAAGATTTTTTTTGAATGCAAACTCATTAAGGAGGGAGAGAAAGATGAAAGTTTATATGGAAAAAAAGACAAACAACATAAAGGGGATATCTAAATGCCAATACTGAAAAGATACAAAAAAATCAGGATAGGCTAATCTATATGGAAGTTTATAGGAAAATAAGGCAAACAATGCAAAGATGATGTCTAATGCTAGTCCCCAAAATATGTAAGAAACCCTCAGAGCTTTCAAAGCTTTATAATATGGACATACATTGCTAATTGCAATACCTTAACAACCCTAAAATACTGACTTCTCTCTTTTCAACATAAAGGGGATATCTAAATGCCAATACTGAAAAGATATAAAAAACCGAGGTAGGCTAATCCAGATGGAAGTTTATAGGAAAATAAAGCAAACAATGAAAAGAGGATGTCTAATTCCAATCCCCAAAATATGTAAGAAACCATTGGAGATTTCAAAGCTTTATAATATGGACATACATTGTTAATTGCAATACCTTAACAACCATACAATACTGGCTTCTCTCTTTTCAAAAGCAGGAAACAATCTTGAGCTTGAGGTAAGAGTTATCTCAAGAATTCTTTTGGAATTCTCAACTATCCCTTTGATTTTGGTTACATCCATGATATCATGCTTTGCATTGATTGATGCAATTTTCCTCTCATTGAAGGTTTCCACAATAGTGTGATCAAACCCAACAAATGCATCTATACAAATTTTATTCAAATAGAGATCAATAAGAACAATAGAAGGATGCCCAAATCAAGATTTCAAGAGAAAAAAAAACAAGGTTGAGAAGAAAATAATACCTAAAGGCTTCATTGTTGCTCAATATTGTGAGCCAATTCATGCACCCATCATAGATAAAATCTCAAACAACATTCTGCACGATGGAATTGAAAGTAATTAGTTCCTTGTTTTACTCCTTACTATGATGGCGGAAGAGGATTCTTCTTGCAAATAAATCTTTGTTGTAGCCCATCAACATCTTGTGCCATCGACATCTTCTTGCAAAAAAATATGCGTTGTAGCCCATTGACATCTTGTGCCATCGACATCTTCTTGCAAAAAATTCTTCGTTGTAGCCCATCAACTCTCATTCACCTTCTTAGGCTCTATAGTCCATCAACATCTTGTGTTGTGTTGACTTGTTAGCGATCCATGTTTTCTATGCCACTTATTTCTATCTCCTCGGCCACCGACTTGTCATTTTAGTGATGAGGATGATACGAAGGACTCGCTATCACATCAAGCTATGTAGCCCTAATGCGACAACTATGCTCAGAACATTATCCTGAGAAAATAAAAACTTAAGGTTTACTATTGAATGTTCAGGATTTTTTGCAAAAAGAGGTGGCTTTATTGATTGATAATGTAACTTACACTAACAAAGTACAAAATTCAAAGAAAAATAGCTCTATTGCTTGACAATGTAATTTACACGAACAAATACTAATGTCAAAAAATCACATTATTAAATAATTAATGGATAATATATAGATGCACTAACACAAACACATAATTCGTTGATAATGTATCACTAACAATATTGATTGACAATGTAACTTGCACTAACAAATACAAAATTCAAAGAGGTGGTTTTTAGCAAAATTATATATATTCTCTTGTAATGATGTAAGAAAAACAAATTGCAAGAAGATGATAGGTCAACCAAATGGCAAGAAATAGGTCAATTTAGCTCTTAATGCTTTGGGGACATACTTCTAGTCATGTAAGCTTGGCTCATGGATAGAGAGAGTATATGAAACAATTTATTAGTGTGTAGGGGTCATGTGCTCTTGTCTTGCATTTATTTTCTAGCTTTATAAGCTTGGCCATGGAGAGGGAGTATATAAAACAATTTATTGATGTGTTTGTGATTGTTAGTTAAATTGTGTTATAGTTGAGAATTGTGAGAATTTGTGGCAAGGTGCATTATGGTAAAACCAAATAGAGTAAGGCCTAAAAGGAGGCCCATTATGGGCTTCTCAAGCTTAATGGGTGATGAGGTTGTAAGGCATCTTAGTGCATAATACATGATGCTTTGCGTCAATACTTTTGATATGTTTCATTTTGTAAAATGCTTTTTAGAGCTTTGCAGTAACAAAGTGACACTTGCCAATGTTTCAATTGACAAAGGCCTTGTGAAATGTAGCTTCAGAAAACAAAATTTTCTATATATTTTTCTAAATCAATAATAGCTTAAATATTAATGAGATCTATTGGAAAATGTAACTAGTTTCGGTCTTCAAAATTGTCATTGTACTCATGTCAATATATAAGAAAGAAAAATTATTAGCTTCTTTTGATTGGTCTTCTAGGTAAAGCATGTTCTTCATGCTTCTAAGGTTTTTCATGTCGTAATATTTATTGTCATGAGTCAAGAGAGTCAATGTCATGCATATAAGACCCATTTGGGAAATATTTACCATGTAAAATAATTTATTTTGAGTCAAGACAGTCAAAAATAAGCCTCATAGCACAAGTTGGCTCTACCAGAGAGAAGTCGACCCAAAGAGGGCTATTCGACCTCCACAGATGAGTATAAATAGAATTTGCTTGACCTCATTTGGAAACCAATACAATTTGTAATCAACAAGTTCGATCTGAGGTGCAAAGTTTAAGGGGAAAGTCTAGAAAGGCAAGGAGAAAAGAAGTTCAAGGAAGAAGGAAGAAAAAGCGAAGTTTTGGTCATGATTTTTCTCTAATCTCTCTCACATGTGCAAAGATACTGAGTTGTTGCAAGGGTCGAAGTTGTAGACCTATTGCATGTTCAAAATATTGAAGCCGGGGGCCACAATTCTGAGTTTGGTGCAGTTTTGGAAGGGTTTGACTCTTATTGACTTGGTTGGAATTTGACCTATTGGAAGGGCTTATTGGAGGGCTAACTTGGTGTAGGAGGAGGCTTTGGTCTTGAGGTTTTGGTCTTGGTTTTCTCATTTGAAGTAGATTATATAAGAAGAGAAGATATTTTTCTAGGTTCTCTCCTTGGAGGGGTTTTGCGCTAGCTTGGAGCCTAATTTTTGTGTCCATTATCTTTACTGTTTATGCACTTGATAATTGTTTGATGAAAGGATCTAATAAAGAAACACAAGAAGATAAATACAGTTCACAATAAATTATTAAGATTAAGGAGAATTTAAATTAATAGTTGCACTACTGCATTCTCCAACAAGGTATCAGAGCTAAGGTGAACAAGAGAAGGCAACTGAAAGGATACAAAGAAGAAGAGTTTACTTGTCAAGGGGATCATTTGAATAAGGACACAAAGAAAGAAGAAGAAGACCAATTAACCTAAAGGAAGGGTCGTTACATTGAAGAAGACCCCATCATCAAGTTCTCATTATTCACTCTTTGAAGAAGACATCATTATTGAAGGCATCTTTTGAAGCCTCATTGGAGGTCTTGAAAGCATCAAGATCGTCAGAGATATCATCTAGAAGGAGGAATCTTGGTTGACAAATATAAGTGGTATATTGTTTTCTATGTCTCAATCTACACATAACATGGCTACATTTTGCAAGGAAAGAAACAAGCATGTGGGATCAACAAACTTCCTAGCATGAAATAAGAGGATTGACTTTTCGCTCACAGAGAATGAAGTCATGGAGTATGTCCTAGGAGAAGTAGCTATATTAGAGAAAGAGAAGACTCGGGATCTAGCAAAATACAAAAAGGGAGGAGTAAGGGCACGAAGTGTTGAGAAATCTAGGGCATTATGAATTAGGTGATTTATCTTGATTAGTGACTTCTTGTGAATGCTATTTACTTAGATTAGGATTTTATTCTTAGATTATTAGTGTTCTTATTCATCAAACAGTAACAATGCATGAACATAATTAGACAAGAGACACAACATGTAGGCTATGAGCCAGGGCTAAAAACTCTCACTCTTTGAGAGGAAAACCCGCACAAATTCTTCTTATAGAGATTCCAGTCGATGAATATCAAGACCAAGACCCTTGACCTATTAGCCTTTACAAGACTAAGACACAAGATTTCTTGACTTTCACCATTCTTCTTGACTCCTCTTCCACTTCTCTCTTCTTAGCATCGAGACGCAGATTCCACTGATACCTTGTCAAAGAGATTTTATTTCTATGATGGCATTTGAGTCTTCATTGATATCGTTAACTGCGATAGTTCTCAGCCTTGTTCACTATAGAGACACCAAAACAAAAGGTACATAGATAGCTTCATAACAAACTATGGATAGACCAACCTATGATAGAAATGTATTGTAGTGACACTAAAGCTATGTTTTTGAACCGACACATGGAGATGTTCTTAATTCTAGTATTGAAACTTGTTCGTTGTAATTTCTTCAAATTTCGCTTTGTTGTACTGAGAGTTTTCCCTTGACTGCACCAAGCTTTTATCTATACTCCTCTACCTTATTCTGAGCTTCTTATCCTAACTTTCCTATGCACTATCTTCTGAACTATATACTATGACTGGCCATCCGAATTCAGAGTATAATCTGAACTTCTGTTCTACGAAATCTCAGAGATATGCGAAGTTTGAACTATGCTAATGTGAAGAGCCTAGCCTCATATATATAGTAATTCATCCATATAATTTAGCTGACATGAACATTCAAATGGGTGTGTCTCCTTAATGTGAGTCAGCATGAGTTCATTCATACATCTTGAGGCCAACATAGGAATAAGGGATTGTGTGCTTGTCATTGAAGGGATATATAGACTTATATACAATTGACACATACCCAAGAAGGGATTCTTCATACATGACACTGACTCTTTGATTCTAATGATAAATCCTAAGGCTCTCAATGAGAGCCAACTAGATAAAAACTCTTGCTCATGAAACCCATGAAGTAAGGCATTACAAAAATAATTTTATTCTATTAATATCATTATTTAAAAAGATCATAATTACATGTCATTATGAAGACCGAACCTAGTTACATTTTACAACACTCCATCTTAACTAGGGAGGTATTCATAATGACATTGGGTCATTGTGATGTAGGTAAATTCCCTCTGCAGACAGAGACAACCCCTCTAGCCCTAGAGTGGGTCTAGTCACAGGGAATTAAATAGTTATCGTTGAAGAGGCCTACCTTATATCGATGTTCGATGAAGTCTGCGTCACGTCGCTTCAGCTATCGCTATCTTCTCCTTAATAAATTATTCACCTGAAACAACATAGGAAAATGATGACACATAATAGATCACAACAACGAACTATCTACTTATAGAGTCAAGGAACCATAAGCTACCAACATACATTTCATACATGATATAACAAATAACCATTAATTGTATTGATGTAAACAAAAGTAAATCTTACAACCACGCCTTGACGTCACAAGCTTCCTTGAAGGGTCCGATCAATATGTCTCCATAAGCATTCACTCCCAAAGGTCTCCCAGAAATATTGATGAATCTCTTTCACCCAAAAGAACAAGTATGAAACTAAGGCAATCACAATAAGGCTTCCTTCTTACAAAACCATTTTACACTCTCAATCCACAACATGAAAGTCAATCCAAATTGTAAGCTATCAATCCAACAGGCTAAGAACTAGCACACCAAAAACTCAACTAGCACTCGAAAACTAGCTGACCATAGTCATGGAGGATGCTTTTATAAGAGGATTCGTCTCCATAAATGAGGGGAGAGGAAGCTTATCTTCAAGGGAGGTTACTCAAAAGGTGGAACCACCATCCCAAATGAGGAGAGGTGAACTTCTTTGACCCAAAAACTAGCTCGAGAACCACCCAGAAGCATTATGTTTGAACTAATTTGTCGTATCTGGGTCATTGCAGATCAAACACTGAGACTCAGGGACGACATCGCGAGGCATCAGTGCATTTAGGGCTATCGTTGCAGGCAAGATACTGATGACCTGCGACGATCCCCAAAAATTGACCGTCGCTAAGAACAAATGTACTCTTGTGACGGTGTCACGAGGTTCTTGTTCACTTTGAGCCATCATCGTAGGAAGGATACTAATGTCCTGCGACGATCTTGAAACATCGGTAAAAAGGGTCATCTTCAGGATTAATGAGCATGGTCAATCTTCTTGAGTGATATGGAAGATGTGGACACATATTTTGATGTATGACATTGAGCAGATGCCATTCAGGGATCGAATCTACCTAGGATCAGGGGGATGCGGGGTCAGTGACAAAATATTGTGTAACAGATGCCCCCTAAAGCATGAAGGCCGAGAGAGTGGGAGGGGTGAAATGCTTTACGAAACCATAACTGAACCGGAACACCAATGTGGAGAACCTGCAGACGCAAGTACAACTGATATCTCTGATAGTCGAGGTATGGGTGCAACCATCCAAAAGACAAATAGAACTGGTCTGTGGTATGGATGCAACCATCTAGTCGAAAAGACCATATGAAAACACAGGTATGGTCGCAACCTTCCAGAAAGACTCAAGTATGGTCGCAGCCATCCAAACAAAGAGTCATGTATGCAATCACGAACCGATCCACGCAACCTGAACTTATGTAATCCATGTTGGGGGTCTTGAATCCAACCCAATCATAGTACAATTTCTAATATGCAAATAAATGTGCTGAAGTCGAGCATACTAGAAAATCACTTGATTATTGGTCAATGATGTGAACCATTAACAAGCACGAGAGAAACCACCAGTAATGTCAATGGTCCTTAAGGTACAACTAGTACAAGTCAAGAAGTTTGAAAAAATGATTTGGAGTCGAACACTCGTGAAGTCATCCGATCGAAGTCCAGTGATGAAAATCTATTGTCGAATGCGAAGAACTTGCCATTAGGGCATGCAAGCTCCAAGGTACCGGAAAGGAGTCTCTAGATCATCATCCTAGATAATGAGTTGATGTCGATAGCACGTGATCGGTCGCAGTGTAGGTCTTAACCCCATATAGAAATTACCTGCCTACGAATTCTAAAACACAGAAAATAAACAATGCGAGAGCATAACACATAAAACACATATACACAGAGATTTTCCCCTGGATCCAAAAACTGGGACTACCAGCTTGATTTTTCATTATGTTCCTTTCAATGTTGCAATGCATATTTATACATGTCGAAGCATCCAATACCATGGACCAAAAACCATTGCGTCCAAAACCATGGACCGAAAACCATCGCGTCCAAAACCATGTGCGAAAATCATGCATAAAACCATAGGTAGGTCTGCCCAACCTAACATAGGGTCCAAACCCAAAATTTTTCGGGGCGCTATCCTGAACCCCATAGAGTGGGGTTACCTACACCCCTCAAACCCCCTTTGACTCCCCTTGCTACGCAATCGGCGCAACGAAGGTGGGGCTCCGCCCTCCTCCTAACTCCCTGGTTAACTATGTGGGCTAGTCGTGGAAAGAATATAACACAACCCAACATTCTCCCACTTATTGTTTTCTTTCGACAGGGGGCCACAAGAGAGCTTAGTCATTTATCCAGCCCTACAATTCCCATTGTTTCTCTACACCAAGAGAACTTCTCAGAGCTCATAGATTTTATCAATGCATCTGCAGTATTCTTCAAAGTGTCCACCTTTACCAACAACACCTCTTTTTCTTCTATCATATCCCTCACAAAGTGATACTGAACATCAATGTCTTTTGTCTTTGAATGGTAAGCAGGGTTCTTTGCCAATAAAATTTCACTTTGGCTATCACAATCTATCCTTATAGTTCCCTGTACTAACCCCATACTTGAGCACAATCTCTACAACCAAACTGCTTCCTTGCTTTCATGAGTGGCTGCCATGTATTCTGCCTCTGTAGTTGATAGTGCCACTACAAATTGTTTCTTACTCATCCATCTGACTGCACCTCCAAATAGGTTAAACATATACCCACTTGTAGATATTCTCTGATCCAGATCTCCAGCCTAG
>APFE031591918.1:1371-22140 GCA_000404065.3 Pinus taeda
AAATAGAAATAAACCAGCTAGGGCTATGGTAGCTTATCTCTGAGAAGAGATGTGTGGCTACATGCCTCTGAACTGTCTTACAATGAGGCTCGAAGGCCTATTTATTGTTGATAAACAATGGAAAACCCTTCACCTTCGAAAACCTAACCCTAGAAGATGAAACGCCAAACTATGGGCCCCGTTTGGGTAAATTGGTACCCCCGTTTGGGTAATTTGGTACATCAACTTCCCGGGGTCGTAACTTTGGCATATGATCTCCGTTTTACGCGCATGATAGCCCGTTGGAAAGATCTCTCCGAGGAGTACAACGGGAAAGACGATATTTTACCAAAAAATTCGTGGAGCAAGATTCCCCAAAAAACGTCGTTTAGGGCCTCAAAACGGCTCCAGAAGTTTAGGACCCGAAAAACTGCTAAAAATAGTAAACTGCGCTATAATTAAGGAAACTGAAAATGTTGAGGTGGGGGTCCAGGTGGACTTGGCAGGTGGCCACCAATATCCACCTGGATCAAAGACAATGCCAAAAACCTACCGTTTGCAATCTTCTTTTTCAAATCATCCTTTTCTACTTGAGCTAGATATCTTTTCCATTCCCAACCACTGGTTACAGACCAATGAGAAGATGGAAAGTTTGACACTTGAAGAAAAGATAGAAATTTCATGTGATCTGGATAATCTGTCGTAGGATGACCTTTAGATAAGATCTGAAATACAATGTTCAATTGTATCGTCTTGGATAACAAACTTTTTTCCATTGTCTTTTCAAATAGATATATGATGGTTCCTCCTCTTGCCTCAAGTTTCCTATCACTTATTAAATATTTTTTATATTCTTCTGCATATTCAATATGTCGACATTTTCCAAACTATTTCCATATAACAAGAGATTTATCTTTACCATTTACAACTTTCTTTTCATACACATTTCCTGCATGCTTTTATACTGTATCTAGCTTCATCTGAAATTTCACTACCTTTCGAGTTTTCCAACTACACGCATTACATCAAAATTGTTAGAAAACCTTGTTCTCATTTATAGGAGGTATTTCTTTAAAAAATGGAAAAATTGAGACCCAATTTTCTTAGAATTGTCTCCCTATGTTCCATTGGCCTTTTTTCCTTTTCCACGAATTGATTGTATCACCTTCCAAGGAAAAATCTTTAACATTGTCATCACCAATTTCTATTGAAACTGCGTGTATCTCACCCTGATCACTTGAGGAACCTATTATTTCATCCATCATATGGATATCAAATGCATTTCCACAAGAGTTAACCTCTCTCTCAATAATATATTGTTCAAAGGAGATTGAATCATGAAGAGAATGTGTATTTTTGGATGGAGCCTTTTGAAAGTAGGATAATACATTTATTTGCCTTGATGGTTTCTTCCCATGATTATCTTTTGACATCTCACTAAATATTCCACAAGTAAAATTCCAAATCGATCTAAAAACCTGCATCAACAGTTTCTAAGAGTTGAGATATGCTTCATATAAATTCACTTGTTCATAGAAAATAGAATTTTACTTTGCAAAAGAATTGTTGAGTCAACATTGAAAGAACATATATCAGAAATCGAATTTTGAGGCAAAATGGAATTTCACAAAAATTATTTAAAAATGATAGTGGGAAACTATTAACTTTTAAGACAAAATATAATAATTCATTTCTATAACATTGAAACAATATCATCCTTTCACATCTATCTTAGTCCTTTTGGTTTACTAGTTTGGCTTGGGTTGATATCCATGCTAGATATCTATGGATGGGCTTTGAATCATTCCCATTCCATGCAGTTAGTTTTTTGGACAAATTATATTAGAAAGATTAGTGACTCTTTGAATTTTGTGCAGAAAATACAATATTAATCCTCATTCATTTGAATCTAGGCATGATCTAGCATGAAATCCATTGTTAAATGAGTAAATTTCATATGGATTTGTTGTAGAATTCCCTTGTTGTTTTACATTTGTGTAGCCATCTATCATGCTAAGAAGTGGGTGAATCAATAAAATTTGCATGTGTTAAATGGGAATTCTATGTGAGCAATTGTAATTCCATGTGCATTTTGCATTAGAATTTTAATGAATGTTGTTAAACAACCTCAAATTTGTTCATAACTAGGAATCCTAGCTAGGTCTGGATCTTGAGGAAATTCTTGAGATAAGGTGAAGTGGATATCTAGTTACCACTGTGGGAGCAAGGTTGGGTGCATCATTTGGGAGTACAAAGTTGAAAATTTCATCTCCCAAGAGTAGAAAAGAAAATCTAGATTTTAGACATATAATAGCCATAAGAAAAACCTTAATTATTGTATTTGCTAATTTCGGAACAATGCAACATCAAACATATCAGTGACCAACTCACTAGTATGAAGTTGGTGTAAATCAATATGCATGAAAAAGTTACCATATTGCTTGCACATTTCATATTAATTGACTTTACATCCTTTCAAAGAAGCAGGTGGAAGGATATGGACTAGTAGTTTGGATGAAGGGCACCCCACATCTTGTTGTCATATAAATTTCCTGAGCCCCTCAAACCTCCAAATCTGATAAAGACAAGTTAGAGTGAAGCCTATATCATGATTATATATGGTTGGTACTTATCAAAAGACTGTGAACTATATTATATTATCAACTTCACCTTCTAGGATGTCTAGATTTCAGAAATTGATTTGAGGTACAAGTCATTACCTAGTTCCACATCTCATATAAATTTGTTAAGCACAATTTTGTCTGTTAGAAATTTTGTTTGGAGGTTTTCTATGTGCAATTATGTTTCATAGCAATCAGAGGATGGTAAGATAAGGGACAACAAAATAGGTTTTAGGGGATTCCTGGAGAGACCCTCACAATTTAAGGTGGTAGTGCAAGGGATGGTAAAGTCTGGGACACGGGGGACCCCTTCAGACCCCCTTTGTTGAATATAGAAACAATATTGGAAACATTAAAATAATCTTTAAAAATGCAAATGTGTTGAGTGTAGGCCTTTCTCCTTTGGATTCTCAATTGTTGATGATAGTATACCTTTGCACCAATATAATGGTGTGATTTGTTTCATGTTGCGCCATTAAGGTGTTATAAATTTCTTACTACACCAATTATAGCATGTGACTACCCCTAGATCCTTTTAGAGTCAACCATTTTTGTGGATATCAATATCGTATGTTGGATACTCCACATCATGAACTTGGAAACTTGTATTAGACTTAACTTCCACTAAGTTGTAGGTGTATAGAGACATGCCCTAACCTCCTCAAGGAAGGCGTGGCAAGGGAGAAAGGAGGAAAATTTTAAGATAAACTTATGTTTGGCATCCCGAGGGAGAAATGAGGAAAATTCGATGACAAACTTGTGTTTTCTACAATTGAAAGAAGCTCTTCTACACTAGCCTTCATCGATCAAAGTGTGCATGCTTGTGTGAGAGTCAAGGAGGATTTGGAGCAAGGGATTAAGAGGAACCTTCAACTAGGAACTCAAGGTAAAAGCTTGGAGGTTGTAATGTGTCTCATTTATGAATATAGATCTATATTATTCCCCCCCCCCATTACCATTCGTGCTTAGTATTGTATGCAATTCAATGGTAGACGTGTTCTTCCTTGA
Source organism: Pinus taeda (assembly GCA_000404065.3). Classification (NCBI taxonomy): domain Eukaryota; kingdom Viridiplantae; phylum Streptophyta; class Pinopsida; order Pinales; family Pinaceae; genus Pinus; species Pinus taeda. The sequence continues at coordinate 4,980 of APFE031591918.1, forward strand.
GTAGATTAGGTTAGATCTAGGGGTATTTGACATTCCTCTTGCTTAAGAAGGTTTCAAGTTGGTATTGTTGTCTTATTATGTGTAGGAAGTAGGTGCTAGTAGTTGGAATTGAATCTCTAGAGCTAAATCAACTATGATTATACATGGAAAACCATCACGTGAAAGGTATGGGCCATGTTCTTGTTTATCATAGCTTATGTTAGGATCAATTAGAATAGATCTAGAGGAGATCCATATTATAGCTTATTCCATTGTTTATCTTCGATCAACAACAAATTTAAGGGTGCACTCACCTATCACAGGGGGAATTTCTCCATAATAGAATCTATGACTCCATTGAGGAAGATCTACTGATTCTTACTTAGATTTGGAAATTACTTGTCCCTTTCAATTTCTGTGAGTGTGTTGTAGTGTTTTTGTTTTCTATTTACTATATTGGTGGTTATATTCCTAATATGTCTTATATATAGCTCAAATTTAAGAAAAAATCTCACTTTTAGAGCATGATTCCACCCTCTTTTTAACAGATATAGTCTATCTTGGATCAACAACAAATTTAAGGGTGCACTCACATATTCACAAGGGGAATTTCTCCGTAATAGAATCTATGACTCTATTGAGAAAGGATCTAGTGATTCTTACTTCGATTTGGAAATTACCTATTGGAAAATAATACTGAGAAGGGGGGGGGGGGGGGGGTGAATCAGTATTAGCAAATCAAAAATATTCATTTCCATAATCAGATTCATATACGCTACTTTAGTTAATGGAACTTGCATGTATACGCAACTGTTTTTAAGGCAACTAGCGTATATCCTGCAAACTTATGATTCAGTTAATTTATCATATGTTGATCTTTAATCAGTGCATCAAAACCATATAAATAGTAACCAGGTGTAGTAAAATAGAACAGACAATCACACACACATGAACACAACATATAAGTTGGAAACCCAATGTGGGTGAAAACTGCCTACTGCAATTGTCTCTATCTTCTTTTTAATAAGAAACTTCTTTTTACAATTTTTTACTAGTGCAGTCTTATATCAATATGCATGCTTCTACCTACAAAAGGCTACAACCTTCTCTTGTTCTCCAGCTTCTCCTGGAAGGGAGCTACAACCCCCTAGCTCTTGTATTAGCTAATATGTTTACTAGTATGTAGGTGCCGGCCTAGAGAAGGCTACAACCTTCTCTTTTCTTCCAGGGAGCACGTTTCATAAATTTTCATATTGGATCCATCAGTAACATCATTCAAACATCAAATACATCTACATCAATTAATCTCCTTTGCACCAACCACAACTGAATCAATCAATCACTTTTCAGAATATTGTAACCAAAATACAGTAACCAGAAACAATAACCAGAACCCATAACACTGTAATAGCAACCAAAAGTAGTTAAGGCATATTTTATGAGGTATACGCTACTTTAATTTGTCGAACCTGTGTGCATACGCACTTTTCTCAAGGAAAACCTACGTACAGATCTGCAAATCAAATTTAAGATGTATATGTTGTTTTGATATGCAGAACTAGCATGTATACGCGCCTTTTCTAAGGTGAACCTACGTACATATCTATAAATGATGATTTAATCTTTACAACAATTCTAGACTTTAGTTATACCTAGATCATCATATTTATAGTCTACAACATGTGCCAGTTATTTAGATAAAAGATCAAAACACACAAAGATACTTCACTTCAAGATTTAAGATCTTGACCCATCATTAGATCTTATCCTTCATCAAGCACTAAGGTTCATCCTTGATTCAGATCCAGTTGTGCACCATAACCTAATAACCTTTATTCTATATCTTTCTCTTCATTAGATATTCAATGCAAAAGTGCCTTTGCCTAATGATCTTCTCCTCCTTTTATAGTCTTCGGCCTTACTCAATACCATGGACCAAAACAACTTAGAACCAATACCTTGGACCAAATACTTGGGGTCAACACTTCGGACAGGATACCTTGGACCAATACCATGGATCAAAATAACATGGACCAAATACCACAAACCAAAACTAAGTTTTCCAACATGTACACGCCTTTCCTTTCGTGAAAGTGTGTGTGTACACTATATGCGCCTTTTGGTCTGCGAACTCGCGTGTACACGCGGCTTGGTTAATGGGGAGCCTGCATATACCTCTTTTTCTACATTCTGTGAGTCTGAACTATGATCTATCATCTGAGTGAGTTGCCATCAAGGACAATACATGTATCATAGTGCCAAATCTGTGTCATAATGCCAACAATATCCCCCTTTGGACATGATGGCAACCCCAAGTCACTCTCCTCCTTTGTCATCAAGGGCAAAGGGTTATGATCCCCCTGAGTATAAGCAAGATCTACAAAAAGATGTTCTAAAAGAAGAACATGACTCTATACATCATAAATGACCTTCCTATCACCAATGACTCATACATACATCCATCTCCCAACCAAGTGGGGATATACCAAGTTTGACTCATCCACCCAACCAAATGGGGATATACCAAATGTTTATACATGTCAAAACAAGAACATATCATCCATCCCATGCATAGTGGGGAAACAAAATAGGTCATTTCATGACCTTGACATTAAAAGATATACATGGAATAGAGACCAAGTATCTGAAACAAGACCATGATAGTTAACAACAACTATCATCAACAGCATCTGTCAATCACCATCCAGACCAGTAACCATGGTCTCCCCCTGAACATGTTCCACCTGAATCAAAAACAACTATGAATTTGTACCAATATCTTCTAATATAATGCCAACATTGCATTATTAGAAGTATATGCTCCCCCTGTGCCAGATGATCACTGTCAGACCCATATCAAACTCCTCTCATCCTGAGTCTGGCCCACTATTTTTCTTCAAACCAACATATACATGACTGTATCCACAAAAACCAGTGTATGGCTTCATGGAACTCACGTATAACCACTTTTCTCTGAAATAGATAAGTTTTAACCGCAAGATGATGCATTAACTACTCCCAAATTCTGTCTGAGATATTCAAATGTCTCTTTGGGCAGTGGTTTAATGAATATATCAAAAACTTGTTCTTTGGAGGGAACATACTCCAATTTGACCTTTTGTTCAAGCACTTGTTCATGTAGAAAATGATATTTGATGGGTATGTGCTTGGTCTTGGAATGCATGACTGGATTCTTTGAAATACTAATTGCACTTGTATTATCACATAGAATGGAGATGGGTGGAGTACATGTGTTCTGAATGTCTTGCAATCTTTGCATCATCTAAAGTAGTTGTGTGCAGCAAGATGCAACAACCCCATATTTTGCTTCAGCTGTAGATAATGCAATTGAACTTGCTTCTTGCTTAACCAAGATACTAATCTGGAACCCATATACAATGCACCACCACTAGTGCTTTTTCTGTCATCAACGCTTCCTGCCCAATCTGCATCTGTATATGCATGAAGTGTAAGATCTGTATCTCTAGGTACCATAAACCAAAATTTTGTGTTCCTTGAAGATATTTGAAAATCCTTTTGACTGCCTAAAGGTGTGATTCCTTTGGATTGGCTTGGAATCTTCCAACTATTCCCACTGCATGCATGATGTCTGGTAAGGTACCTATTACATAAAGCAGACTGCCAATCATGGATCTGTAGGTTGGTTGATGTACTACTGTTGATTCATCATTTGAGCTGAGACTGCATCCTGTTAAACAATAGGGCGTTAACATACTGGTTTAGAATCTTCCCATGCCGTATTTCTTTTTCAGATCTGCTTGAGATACTTGGTTTGTGACAGGAAAAAATACCATCTTTCTTTTGTAAAAACTTGTAGACCAAGAAATATTGTGAGCTCACATAGCAGGGGACATTTTCAAATTCTTTTTTGCATTACCTTAAGCAAAAGTTTTGACTCATGCCTTTTTATTGCTACCAAAAATGATATAATTCAACATACACATTCAAGTATTAGCAATTTATTAAGTCCTCTCCTCCTCTCTCTCTTTCTTGAAAAAACCTTGTTGATGGAGATATTTGTCAACGATTGGTTAATTACCAAGCCCTTAAGAGTTGTTTTAGACCATAGGAACCTCTTGCTGAGTATGGCACACAAGTTTTGGGATCATTTCCAAGGAGAATCCGTCTAAGTTGCTCAATATATACTTTCTTCTCTTAAGTCCCCATAAGAAAGGCAGATTTTACATCCATTTGGTATACTTTTGAATCTTCTGAAAACTAGAAAGAGCAAGGAACTTTCTATGGCTTCAAAGTTCTAGCAACAGGGCAAAAATTTTCTTCAAAATCTATACCTTCTTGTTGAGCATACCCTTTACAAACAATTCTGGCCTTGTTTCTAATAAATTCTCCATTTTCATTCAGCTTGTTTTTGAATATCCATTTGGTTCCTATGATATTCTTATCATGAGGTCTAGGAACTAATTCGCAAGTATTATTCTTTTCAATCTACTCAAGCTCTTCATTCATGACCTTGACCCAACATTCATTTTTGCATGCTTCATTTACATTTTGAGGTTCAATGGAGGAAAGCAATGCTAGATAGCTTGAAGATTCTGTAATAGTTCTTCTTGTCGGCACACCTGCCTCTTTCTGTCCCAAAATTTGAGTCTCTAGATGATTTTTCTGAACATACCTGGATGAAATCTTTTCTTCTATCGTCATCTATTCTTCTGGTGCTTCATTGGTTTCTTCTTCAGAATTAGTCTAATTTGATGTGGAAGGGTAATCCTCATCTTCTCCATAATCTTTGGGTTTTACCTGCTTTGGATTTTTGCATGCTTCATCAACCACAACATCAATACTTTCAATAATTTTCCTAAGTCTTTTATTGTAACACTTATATCCTTTACTTCAGGAAGAGTAACCAAGGAGAATGCCTTCATCTGCTATGGGTTCAAAATTGCCAAGTTTTTCATCAATCCTTTTGATGTAACATTTGCTTCCAAAAACTTTGAAGTATTTTACTGTAGGAGTCTTACCATACCAAAGTTCATGTGGATTTTGAGTGATGTTTACCTGAACATTTTCTTTGTTGAGAATAGTGGTGGCAGCGAATGCAACTTCACCCCAGAAGGTCGCAAGAGTTCCAGACTCATCTAGCATAACACGAGCCATTTGTTGAACAGTTCTATTCATCCTTTCTACCAATCCATTTTGCTGAGGAGTCCTTGCAGTGGAGAATTGCCTTTTTATTCCATGTTCTTCACAAAAGTCAAAGAATTCATCTAAGGTAAATTCCCCTCCTCAAACAGATCTGAGACATTTGATTTTGCGATCTGATTCATTTTCAACTAAGGCTTTGAAGGCTTTGAATTTTTCAAATGCTTCATCTTTATGCTTTAAAAGCCCTATCCAACACATTATGGAAAAATCATCAATGAACAATATAAAGTATTCCTCTCCACGAGGTTACTTTTTCCTTGATGGACCACATAAATCAGTATGAACAAGTTCAAGAGGCTTACTAGTTGAATCAGTATTAGCAAATCAAAAATATTCATTTCCATAATCATATTCATATACGCTACTTTAGTTAATGGAACTTGCATGTATACGCAACTGTTTTTAAGGCAACTAGCGTATATCCTGCAAACTTATGATTCAGTTAATTTATCATATGTTGATCTTTAATCAGTGCATCAAAACCATATAAATAGTAACCATGTGTAGTAAAATAGAACAGACAATCACACACACATGAACACAACATATAAGTTGGAAACCCAATGTGGGTGAAAACTACCTACTGCAATTGTCTCTATCTTCTTTTTAATAAGAAACTTCTTTTTACAATTTTTTACTAGTGCAGTCTTATATCAATATGCATGCTTCTACCTACAAAAGGCTACAACCTTCTCTTGTTCTCCAGCTTCTCCTGGAAGGGAGCTACAACCCCCTAGCTCTTGTATTAGCTAATATGTTTACTAGTATGTAGGTGCCGGCCTAGAGAAGGCTACAACCTTCTCTTTTCTTCCAGGGAGCACGTTTCATAAATTTTCATATTGGATCCATCAGTAACATCATTCAAACATCAAATACATCTACATCAATTAATCTCCTTTGCACCAACCACAACTGAATCAATCAATCACTTTTCAGAATATTGTAACCAAAATACAGTAACCAGAAACAATAACCAGAACCCATAACACTGTAATAGCAACCAAAAGTAGTTAAGGCATATTTTATGAGGTATACGCTACTTTAATTTGCCGAACCTGTGTGCATACGCACTTTTCTCAAGGAAAACCTACGTACAGATCTGCAAATCAAATTTAAGATGTATATGTTGTTTTGATATGCAGAACTAGCATGTATACGTGCCTTTTCTAAGGTGAACCTACGTACATATCTATAAATGATGATTTAATCTTTACAACAATTCTAGACTTTAGTTATACCTAGATCATCATATTTATAGTCTACAACATGTGCCAGTTATTTAGATAAAAGATCAAAACACACAAAGATACTTCACTTCAAGATTTAAGATCTTGACCCATCATTAGATCTTATCCTTCATCAAGCGCTAAGGTTCATCCTTGATTCAGATCCAGTTGTGCACCATAACCTAATAACCTTTATTCTATATCTTGCTCTTCATTAGATATTCAATGCAAAAGTGCCTTTGCCTAATGATCTTCTCCTCCTTTTATAGTCTTCGGCCTTACTCAATACCATGGACCAAAACAACTTAGAACCAATACCTTGGACCAAATACTTGGGGTCAACACTTCGGACAGGATACCTTGGACCAATACCATGGATCAAAATAACATGGACCAAATACCACAAACCAAAACTAAGTTTTCCAACATGTACACGCCTTTCCTTTCGTGAAAGTGTGTGTGTACACTATATGCGCCTTTTGGTCTGCGAACTCGCGTGTACACGCGGCTTGGTTAATGGGGAGCCTGCATATACCTCTTTTTCTACATTCTGTGAGTCTGAACTATGATCTATCATCTGAGTGAGTTGCCATCAAGGACAATACATGTATCATAGTGCCAAATCTGTGTCATAATGCCAACAATATCCCCCTTTGGACATGATGGCAACCCCAAGTCACTCTCCTCCTTTGTCATCAAGGGCAAAGGGTTATGATCCCCCTGAGTATAAGCAAGATCTACAAAAAGATGTTCTAAAAGAAGAACATGACTCTATACATCATAAATGACCTTCCTATCACCAATGACTCATACATACATCCATCTCCCAACCAAGTGGGGATATACCAAGTTTGACTCATCCACCCAACCAAATGGGGATATACCAAATGTTTATACATGTCAAAACAAGAACATATCATCCATCCCATGCATAGTGGGGAAACAAAATAGGTCATTTCATGACCTTGACATTAAAAGATATACATGGAATAGAGACCAAGTATCTGAAACAAGACCATGATAGTTAACAACAACTATCATCAACAGCATCTGTCAATCACCATCCAGACCAGTAACCATGGTCTCCCCCTGAACATGTTCCACCTGAATCAAAAACAACTATGAATTTGTACCAATATCTTCTAATATAATGCCAACATTGCATTATTAGAAGTATATGCTCCCCCTGTGCCAGATGATCACTGTCAGACCCATATCAAACTCCTCTCATCCTGAGTCTGGCCCACTATTTTTCTTCAAACCAACATATACATGACTGTATCCACAAAAACCAGTGTATGGCTTCATGGAACTCACGTATAACCACTTTTCTCTGAAATAGATAAGTTTTAACCGCAAGATGATGCATTAACTACTCCCAAATTCTGTCTGAGATATTCAAATGTCTCTTTGGGCAGTGGTTTAATGAATATATCAAAAACTTGTTCTTTGGAGGGAACATACTCCAATTTGACCTTTTGTTCAAGCACTTGTTCATGTAGAAAATGATATTTGATGGGTATGTGCTTGGTCTTGGAATGCATGACTGGATTCTTTGAAATACTAATTGCACTTGTATTATCACATAGAATGGAGATGGGTGGAGTACATGTGTTCTGAATGTCTTGCAATCTTTGCATCATCTAAAGTAGTTGTGTGCAGCAAGATGCAACAACCCCATATTTTGCTTCAGCTGTAGATAATGCAATTGAACTTGCTTCTTGCTTAACCAAGATACTAATATGGAACCCATATACAATGCACCACCACTAGTGCTTTTTCTGTCATCAACGCTTCCTGCCCAATCTGCATCTGTATATGCATGAAGTGTAAGATCTGTATCTCTAGGTACCATAAACCAAAATTTTGTGTTCCTTGAAGATATTTGAAAATCCTTTTGACTGCCTAAAGGTGTGATTCCTTTGGATTGGCTTGGAATCTTCCAACTATTCCCACTGCATGCATGATGTCTGGTTAGGTACCTATTACATAAAGCAGACTGCCAATCATGGATCTGTAGGTTGGTTGATGTACTACTGTTGATTCATCATTTGAGCTGAGACTGCATCCTGTTAACATAGGGGTACATACTGGTTTAGAATCTTCCATGCCGTATTTTTTCAAGATCTGCTTGAGATACTTGGTTTGTGACAGAAAAATACCATCTTTCTTTTGTTAAACTTGTAGACCAAGAAAATATGTGAGCTCACCAAGCAGGGACATTTCAAATTCTTTTTGCATTACCAAAGCAAAGTTTTGACTCATGACTTTTTCATTGCTACCAAAAATGATATCATCAACATACACATCAAGTATTAGCAATTTATTATTGTCAATCTTTGTATATAGATTGCTATCAGTTGATCCTTTTGAAAAACCTTGTTGATGGATATATTTGTCAAGATGGTAATACCAAGCCCTTAGAGCTTGTTTTAGACCATAGAGAACCTTGCTGAGTATGCACACAAGTTTTGGATCATTTCCAAGGATGAATCCGTCTAGTTGCTCAATATATACTTCTTCTTCTAAGTCCCCATTAAGAAAGGCAGATTTTACATCCATTTGGTATACTTTGAATTTCTGAAAACTAGAAAGAGCAAGGAACTTTCTTATGGCTTCAAGTCTAGCAACAGGTGCAAAATTTTCTTCAAAATCTATACCTTCTTGTTGAGCATACCCTTTACAAACAATTCTGGCCTTGTTTCTAATAAATTCTCCATTTTCATTCAGCTTGTTTTTGAATATCCATTTGGTTCCTATGATATTCTTATCATGAGGTCTAGGAACTAATTCGCAAGTATTATTCTTTTCAATCTACTCAAGCTCTTCATTCATGACCTTGACCCAACATTCATTTTTGCATGCTTCATTTACATTTTGAGGTTCAATGGAGGAAAGCAATGCTAGATAGCTTGAAGATTCTGTAATAGTTCTTCTTGTCGGCACACCTGCCACTTTCTGTCCCAAAATTTGAGTCTCTAGATGATTTTTCTGAACATACCTGGATGAAATCTTTTCTTCTATCGTCATCTATTCTTCTGGTGCTTCATTGGTTTCTTCTTCAGAATTAGTCTAATTTGATGTGGAAGGGTAATCCTCATCTTCTCCATAATCTTTGGGTTTTACCTGCTTTGGATTTTTGCATGCTTCATCAACCACAACATCAATACTTTCAATAATTTTCCTAAGTCTTTTATTGTAACACTTATATCCTTTACTTCAGGAAGAGTAACCAAGGAGAATGCCTTCATCTGCTATGGGTTCAAAATTGCCAAGTTTTTCATCAATCCTTTTGATGTAACATTTGCTTCCAAAAACTTTGAAGTATTTTACTGTAGGAGTCTTACCATACCAAAGTTCATGTGGATTTTGAGTGATGTTTACCTGAACATTTTCTTTGTTGAGAATAGTGGTGGCTGCGAATGCAACTTCACCCCAGAAGGTCGCAGGAGTTCCAGACTCATCTAGCATAACACGAGCCATTTGTTGAACAGTTCTATTCATCCTTTCTACCAATCCATTTTGCTGAGGAGTCCTTGCAGTGGAGAATTGCCTTTTTATTCCATGTTCTTCACAAAAGTCAAAGAATTCATCTAAGGTAAATTCCCCTCCTCAAACAGATCTGAGACATTTGATTTTGCGATCTGATTCATTTTCAACTAAGGCTTTGAAGGCTTTGAATTTTTCAAATGCTTCATCTTTATGCTTTAGAAGCCCTATCCAACACATTATGGAAAAATCATCAATGAACAATATAAAGTATTCCTCTCCACGAGGTTACTTTTTCCTTGATGGACCACATAAATCAGTATGAACAAGTTCAAGAGGCTTACTAGTTGATCCTTCCTTTTTAGGGAATTGCGACCTAGTTTGCTTACCAAATTGACATGATTTTCATATTGTATTTTCTGGAATGCTGATATTAGGAAGATCATGAACAACTTGGAATTTTCTTCCTTTTCTTATTTGAGAGAAGCTTAGATGCCCCAATCTTTCGTGCCATAGCCAGTGTTCATCATTTTTTCTTAGATAGCACTATTGGTGTCCTCCCTTGAGTATATATAAGTTATTTGGAGTTCTTATACCTTTGATCATGGCTTCTCCTGTATCAAGCTCACGAACAACACATCCATTTGATCGAAATACTACTTCATTTCCTTGATCACACATTTGACTGACACTCAACAGGTTATGCTTTAGACCATAAACATACATAACATTCCTAGCTTTAACTTTTTTCTTTTAAAAGAACAATACCTCTAGCTTTTATGATAGCAGGAGTGTCATTTCCAAATGAGACCTTCTTTTCTTCTTCTAGGGCATTATATGACTGAAGTTTTTCTTTATCACCTGTCATGTGTTTTGAGCATCCACTGTCGATGTGCCACTGATTTTCTTATCCTTCTGCATACAAGGCTATACCACATCTTTCTATTTATGGTTCTTTCTTTCTCCATATTTTGGGATTTAATGAAGTTTTCTCCTTCTTAGATATTTGCTGAAATTTACTCCTGCATTCAGATTCTTTATGACCAAAGTTGTTGCAGATAGGGCATTCTATTTCATTTTCAAGAAGAGAAAAGTTATTGTAGGTCCATTTCATGGTCTTGTAAGCAACAAATTGATTAGCTTTATGTCCAAAGTTATGACATGAAAAACATTGGCCATTAAAGAAGTTCCTGCGATTACCGAATCTACTGACCTGGTGATTGTAGTTGCTATTGATATTCATTCTTGAACCAGATTGAGTATGATTTACCTGAGGTTTGTAGCTTTTGTTCATCCTTGAAGTAAATTGAGCCTGATTTGCCTAGTGATCTGCTTTATGCCTTTGCTGTCGATTGTCAAACTGTTCACTTCTCTTTGCTGCATCAAGATAGCTTTTAGTGGAGGTTGTCAGCTTCTATGCTTGGGATTCTTTTTCAATATATCCAAGACCTGTCTTTATCAGAGGAGAACACTACACTTTGATAATTTCATTTAAGGTTTCTAATCCTTTAGTAAATCTACAGTTGAGAGCTTTTGTTTTCTCAATATCCTTTCTTAGACCCACAATTTCACATTCTAGTTTTTCATTGTGTTTTTCTCTTTCAGCAAGTTGGAATGTCAAAGTATCTATAATCATATTCTTTTCTTCTAAACAGATTTTGAGTTTAGAGATTTCTTCATAAAGTTCATCTTCATCTAAATCATCCAAGAAATCATCATCTTCAAAAGCCATTAGAATTCTATAGTCATTACTATTTTCATCTTCATCACTATTTGATAAACCATTGCTATCTTCATGATTATAGTAGCTCTTCTTACTTACACTTTGTTTTCTATTCCACTTTGCTAATTCCTTACCTTTATCAAGCTTATCTTTATGAGGAAGTTTGGCAGCATAATGACTGACTCTTCCACAAGCAAAACATTTGAAAGGTAGTTTACCTCTGAATCGCCCAAAACCTTGTTGAAGGTTCTTGACAAAGTTTGCTTCTTCCTCTCCTTCTGAAATATGTCCTGATTCATTGAGTTCTTCTCTTCCTGAAGCTTTGAATGTGGCTTCTCTCATATCTGATGGACCTCCTTTTCTCATTTCGAAAGCAGTTAAGATTTCTTACAGCTGTGTCATAGTAATATCTGAAGATCCTACGTTTCTTCTATGGCAGATACTTTTGATTCAAACTTAGTAGATAAGGATCTTAAAATAATTTCAACTAAAGTCACTTCTTTTATCTCTTCACCCAAGTTCTTCATGCAATTAACAATCTCATCTATACGTAAGAATTAACTAGTGATACTTTCATCATTGTGCATTTTGAGAGTTTCATATTGAATTCTAAGAAATTACAGTTTTGCATGTTTTACCTGATTGTCTCTTTCATAGCTTAGAACGATCTTGTCCCATATTTCTTTGGCAGTTTTGAGCTGCATAAATTTGACAAATTTTGATTGTGACAGACTCGCTAATAATGTATTGACATCCTTGGCATTGGTTTCATATTGCTTTTTACCTGCTGTATCTAGAGGAATTGCTGATGGAAATGTATATCCTCCTTCCACGATTTCCCAAACATCTGTTCCAAGAGATTGAAGATAGGTTATGGTTCTTACCTTCCAATAAATGAAGTTTCTCCCATCAAAGATTGGTGGTCTAATGGATCCCTCTCTTTCATAGTTACTCATGATGATAGATCTTCCTTCAAGCGATGAAGCTTCTTCTGAAGGACCTCCTCTGATTCCAATTGTTGGAAATAATACTGAGGGGGGGGGTGAATTAGTATTAGCAAGTCAATAATATTTCATTTCCATAATCAGATTCATATACACTACTTCAGTTAATGGAATTTGCATGTATACGCAACTATTTTTAAGGAAACTAGTGTATTTCCTGCAAACTTATGATTCAGTTAATTTATCATATTATGTTGATCTTTGATCAGTGCATCAAAACCATATAAATAGTAAATAGGTGTAATTAAATAGATTAGACAATCACACACACATGAACACAAGATATAAGGTGGAAACCCAATGTGGGTGAAAACCACCTGCTACAATTGTCTCTATCTTCTTTTTAATAAGAAACTTCTTTTTACAATTTTTGCACTGGTGTAGTCTTATACCAGTACGCAAGCTTCTACCTACAGAAGGCTACAACCTTCTCTCATTCTCCAGCTACTCTTGGAAGGGAGCTACAATCCCCTAGCTCTTGTACTAGCTGATATGTTTACTAGTATGTAGGTGCCGGCCTACAGAAGGCTACAACCTTCTCTTTTCTTCTAGGGACCACGTTTCATAAATTTTCAGATTGGATCCATCAATAACTTCATTCAAACATCAAATACATCTGCATCAATTAATATCCTTTGCACCAACCACAATTGAATCAATCAATTACTTTTTAAAATGTTGTAACTGGAATATAGTAACCAGAAATAGTAACCAGAACCCAAAACACTGTAATAGAAACCAGAAGTATCTAAGGCATATTTTATGAGGTATACGCTACTTCAATGTGTCAAAACTGTGTGCATATGCACTTTTCTCAAGGTGAACCTGTGTACAGATTTGAAAATCAAATTTAAGATGTATACGTTGTTTTGATATGCAGAACTAGCATGTATACACGCCTTTTCTAAGGTGAACCTACGTAAAATCTATAAATGATGATTTAATCTTTACAACAATTCTAGACTTTAGTTATACCTAGATCATCATATTTATAGTCTGCAACATGTGCCAGTTATTAAGATAAAAGATCAAAACACACAAAGATACTTCACTTCAAGCTTTAAGATCTTGACCCATCATTAGATCTTATCCTTCATCAAGCGCTAAGGTTCATCCTTGATTCAGATCCAGCTGTGCACCATAACCCAATAACCTGTATTCTAGATCTTGCTCTTCATTAGATATTCAATGCAAAAGTGCCTTTTCCTAATGATCTTCTCCTCCTTTTATAGTCTTCGGCCTTACTCAATACCATGGACCAAAACCACTTAGAACCAATACCTTGGACCAAATACCTAGGGTCAACACTTCGGACAGGATACCTTGGACCAATACCATGGATCAAAATACCATGGACCAAATACCACAGACCAAAACTAATTTTTCTGACATGTACGTGCCTTTCCTTCTGTGAAAGTGTGTGTGTACACTATACACGCCTTTTGGTATGGGAACCCGTGTGTACATGTAGCTTAGTTAATGGGGAACCTGCGTATACCTCTCTTTCTTCATTTTGTGAGTCTGAACTATGATCTATCATCTGAGTGAGTTGCCATCAAGGACAATACCTGTGTCATAGTGCCAAATCTGTGTCATAATGCCAACATTACCTTGTCCCTTTCAATTTTTGTGAGTGTGTTGTAGTGTTTTCGTTTTTTATTTACTATCTTGGTGGTTATATTCCTAATATGTCTTAGATATAGCTCAAATTTAAGAAAAAATCTCACTTTTAGAGCATGATTTGACCCTCTTTTTAAGAGACAAGGTGATTAGTAACTAATTTATGCACTATTAAGGTGTGATTGTAACTTTCTAGTTGCATGTTGATGATCCTACAAGGAATGAACACATTTAATAGGTGGAATTTTGGGTATTTTTGCATCTTTTCTCTTCATATTTGTTCTTGGATTTCATTTGGGATATTGTTTATGATTTATAGATTATGATTTGACACCTAGATAAGCCTCTCATTTGTTATTTTGGTGTTTTAACTTACTATGAGGTTTTCATTCTTTAAGTTTATTTTTGTGATTTGAGCTTGTTTGAGCTTGGTACCCAGTGAATAATGACCTAGGTAGTACCTATGGTAAGCATCTTTAGATCTAGTTGTGAGTTCTAGGGACTTTCCTTTTGTTTCATACTCTAAATTGAAATCATTGCATTACACTACTATATATTTTGTGAAGATTTCTGTCTTTTCCTCGATTATAAACATTAAAGTGTGCTTGTGAATATCTCAACCAATATCATAGAACTCTAAAACTTCAATTTCCTGGTTTGTTTTGCATTTTTATTTTCTTTACTAGACTAAATAACATTTTTGTTTCATAAGGAAAAAGAGCCAAAATCATTTGAGATATATCAGAATCACTATACATGAGTCAGTACCACTGAATACACAGTTCTGAAATAATGATTACAGGGTAGTATAATGCACATCAAGGTTTAGAGTCGATGTTCTTGGTGCTGCCTAGGATTTGACTTTGAGCAAGATTTGTCAAAATTCTGTATAGCTGATTTAAAGTGTTGATAACTCATATGACAAGATGTGTGTGGCAAAAGATGAAAGATAGAAGACTTACTGATCAGAAGTTTGAAGGCTTCCTTGATAGCTTAAACAAAGCTACCAAGGTTTTCAAAGTATTTGCCATATGTCTACATCTGTATAGAATATTAAAGCAGTTTCTTTGATATTCTGGGAAGTTAGAATATGTTACTATTAGTATGATTATGTATGATAGTCAGGGTACATCTTGATGATGTATGGGTTGTAGTTTGCTAGGAGTATAGTACCTTCACCTGGCATATTGAACCTTGAATAAAATATACTACTGAGATTCAGAATCTGTTGAGCATCCAATATATCTCACCGTCTATATTTGATGGCAGGTTAATATAATTTGATCAGAACAGCTCAGATAAATGATGTGTGCTAGGATTTGTTGAAGACCTGGGTTTCTGAACTAACAGTATGGAAAATGGTAAAATCACATCTATATTTCTTAAGGTCTACCTTTATCTATAAATCAAAAGACTAAAGCTTGTTTTCTCATAGTAGTAAGCAGGGAATATTTTAAGAACCACCCTAAATTTATATGTATAATAAATGGGTGAATCCCCATGATCCATAGGAAAAATGGGAGGCGATTTTATCACTAATATAATATGTATATATATATTTTTTGGTGAATCTCTCAATAGATTATATTATCTTGTAAATTCATGGCTAATCTTTCACTTAATTATAAAATCTTGTAAGATCTTGGAAAATATTTCACTGAATAATAAAACATTGTGAAGTCTTGGCGAATGTTTTGTTAAAGTATGAAACCATATATGATAACAATAAAACATATTCATTAAACTGTAATATACTAACATACATGTTTGGAAAAAAGAAACATAATTTTCACTTTCTACAAACAATGTTGCAAGTTTTAGTGGCCATGTTTGTGATGGTAGGAAAGATCAATGTTTTCTCTACCACTTTTGTCAAGCTACCACTTTTTCCAAGCTATCAAATTTCTTTCTTATTCCATAGACTACAACTACGAGATAAAAAAGGACACATCAAGTTTGTTTACCCCAACACGCCAACAAGTAGCAAGTCCCAACTATATAATATAATGAAGTAGTAGGTATCCCAAAGGCCTGAAGGGGGTCTAATGGAAAGAAGTGACCATTGTCAGAAGCCTTCCAATCAATATACAAATATATAAATGTAGATTTATTATTATTTTAATTGGAAATCTTCAATTAAATAATAAAATTTAATTACGTCTCTCCCAATCTGAATTTCTTATTAGCATAATTCACTTCCTTCGTACCATTTTTAGCAGCATTGTAACATGTGGATTAATTTCATTTTTGGTGCATAATCTCTACCTTTTAGGAAAATATGGTGTAGTGACCCAACCCCTATAGATCATTACGACAAAATAAGAATAGCAAAGAAGATGAAAGGTTATACAAGCTAGCATATTTTTCAAACAACTAATCCAAGATCAGTACCTTAATTTTTCATGAAGATATCATATTGAGAATGTTTGAAAAATGGTGGGAAATCTCAGCAACTACGATCTCTCTTCTATGAAGGTGATGCGGAAAGAGTTAAGATTTCATTGTTTTGAATTTTTTTTGTTAAATCAAAAAAACCAATATTAATGGAGATATCGGTATTTTTTACTAAATTTTGTGAAGTGACTAAATGTAGCTTTAACCATTCACCTTAAGATTTTTTTTACAATGTAATTTCCTAAGTCTATTTAATATCTTCATTATCATAAAAACCAACCTATATCCATCTTAACTCCACATCTACCACTCTTAGAGGGATGAAATCTATTTATCCCTCCCAGCACTTGGTAGACCCGTAATTAAGATGGATCTAAGCTGATAGAATTTCCCCTTTAAATAGTCTATGCTCACATGAATACCATGTTATTACCATGGATCAATACCATGGGTTATCATAAACCTGGAGCTTAAAAACTACTATTAGTAATTTATAAAAATTAATAATTGATTTTTATTTTAACCAAGTTAAAATGTTTAAG
>APFE031591918.1:22968-38313 GCA_000404065.3 Pinus taeda
ATAAAATATGGTATTTGGCCCATAGGATTCACTTAAATAAAACCTCTTTCTTGAGCCTTCATAAATAGAATGAGGGTTATGGACTAAATATAAAAAGAGGTTTTATTTATTTACCATACGTCTAGTTTATTTATTTATTTACCATACCTTTGGAGTAAGTATAAAAAGAGCTTTTATTTATTTACCATACCTCCACTATATTTATATTTTTATTTATAACTATCATAAATACATTTTATGGAAAATGAGAGCAAATGGAAGATTGTAACTCCTAATTTCAATGGCTAAATTTACTTTTTTTACCCTCTCCCTAAAAATAAGGTGGGCTAACCTTCATACCTATTTTTTTATAAAATAAATTTGACGCAAATTGTAACAATGTACTATGATACAAAATATTCGCCCAATAAAAATATAAAACCCTTTAATTTAGTCGGGCCAAAATTCGCCCCTAAAATTTTCCATGGTAGTAAGCTTATCTTCTATGAATCCATTTCAATTAGTTATTCAGTAAACAAAGAAGAGTGACAAGTAACCGCAACACACTAGCCCCGATGATTGATCCCACCTAACACAATATCGTGGTGCTATTGGTGAAGCCTCTGCCTCTGTGACTACAGTAGATCGATTGACGAATCATAGCTAATAATTATTGGTGTTGCAACGAAGACTCAGAAATGAGTCGCAACCTACAAGAATGGTAATAACCCCATTGCCGGTGAAGCCTCTGCCTCTGCGACTACTGGCACTGCCTTTGCCTCTGCAACTACACCAATAGTCAACTACAATGAGTCATGAACTGATTGCAATGAGTCACCCACTAAGCCTCTGCCTCTGTGACTACATCAACAGTCAACTGTAATGAGTCATCAACTGATGATAAGGGAATGGAGATTCACAAACTGAGGAATGAGTCGTGACTATAAAATTTATATAGTCATCTTCTTGCAATTCATTCATGAATTTTCCACCTCGATCTGTTGTTGAGGCTATTGGTTTTCCATGGCCTGGAAATGGTTCAAATGCTTGCTTTTATTTTGATGCTATTCAAGGTTAGAGGTCTCCGATTGGATATGTCTACGAAGATGAAACTATATAAGGAATAGAAAGGGATGTGAGCTCTGCCTTCATTGGCTTCATCCCACCAACTATAAAATTTATACCCTGGCGCTGCCTGCAATGAGTCTCCAATTCAGAAATGGAGTATTCATAAAATGTATACCCTAGCACTATGGGCTCTGCCTTCACTGGCTTCATCCTACCAACTATAAAATTTATACCCTAAACGGGGCCCTTCTGTGTGTGTGTCCTTCTGGCTGGGCCAATCATCTGTCACTTTGGGTTGCGTTTACTTACCTTAGAACAAACACATCCTAGTGAGTTGAGTTGCCTAGGGTCCCTAACCACATTTGCACGATGAGAGATCTTACAAACAATGCCTAGTGTTGATCTAGATTTAAACAAGAACACAACAAATTACAAATATAACCATAAATAGAAAGATGCAGTAGAAATAACACTTCATTTCATTAATATCAAATACTGAAATATGCTTACAAACAAAATGGAAATAAGACTATCTTGGGTGATGGTAGCTTATCTCTGAGAAGAGATGTGGTGGCTACATGCCTCTGAACTGTGTTACAATGAGGCTCAAGGGCCTTTTATTTATTGAACAATAAGAGAGAACCCTAAATAACCAAAACCCTAACCCAAGGAGATGTAACACCAAGAGTTTATGGGCCCCGTTGGGGTGAGTTAGACAACCAACTTACCGGGGTCGTGACTTGGTCATATTATCTCCGTTTGACGCGCATGATAACCCACTGGAAAGATATCTCCGAGGACTACGACGGAAAATACGATTTTAGACAAAAAAAAATTAAGGTAGATTTCCAAAAATACGTCATTTAGGGGCTCAATATGGCTCTGGAAGTTTAAGGCTCGAAAAACTACTAAAAATAGTAAATTGTGCTACAATTAAGGAAACTGAAAAAATGAAGGAAACAATGGTTGGGGTACAAGTGGAATTGGCGGGTGGCCACAAATATCCACCTAGATTATTCCTCCCCCCTTAGGAAGCAATGGTCCCCATTGCGTTGAATTCCTCCATGAGATGAGGAAACTTCTACCGAACTTGATCCATGGTGAGCCACTTGCCCTGGTGAAGGAGTTGGCCTGCTTTGACAACTCGATATAGTTGAATCTTCTACTAGCGAGTGTTCTTGATCTACGTGTCCATGATCTGATCAGTTGTGGCTTTCTCCATGCAATCTGGATTTAACTCTGTAGGTGTGAAGTGTTTTGCAATGTCTGATGTGTCCAATAATGGTGGGAAGTATGGTTGAAGTTGGTCCACATTGAACATTGGGTGTAGAACAAGGAATGGGGGAATATTGAGCACAAATTCATTGTGTCCCATAGCCTTGGTAATGGTGTAAGGACCATATCAGAGTGGTCTGAGTTTATGATAGGCTCCGCTAAGGCGTTCCTTCTACAAAAGCAACCAGACTTTGTCGCCCACCCAAAACTTGTATGGCACCCAATGTTGATCATGTCATTGCTTATACTTGGCATTTGATTTCTCCATAATGTCATGGGCTTGCTGGCAGATATGTTGGATGTGCTCAATGATTTTTTTTGCCTTATCGACTTCCAACTAGACATGAGCTGAAACTACTTGAGTAGCTGCAAATGGTATGGCCACATCAATGGGACATAATGGCTGGAATCCCAAGCCCACCTCAAAAGGGATCTGGCCAGTTGAGTTGTGGAGAGCCTAGTTATAGCTGTGTTGGACATAATGAAGGCTCTCATCCCATGTGCGTGGATTCTTTGAGTTGTACATGCGCATAATGTGTACAATCATCCTGTTGACGACCTCTGTCTAGCCATTATTTTGGGGATGGAAAGTTGTGGACTTAGTGAGCTTGGTGTCTAGCATCGACCGGAAAATGGACTAAAATGTACTAAGGAACCTATTGTCCTGATTTGTGATGATAGACTATGGGATCCAAAAGTGTACCCACACTTGTTCAAAGAAGAGTTTAGTAGTGGTTTCTACTGTGATATTCTTCTTATAGGCTGCTAGAATGGCCATCTTCAAGAATCTGCCGACAACCACAAAAACGCAGTCATTACCATGCTTAGTAGAAGGAAGGCCCAACATGCAATCCATGGATATGGATTCCCAAGGTCGACTAGGGGTAGGCAACAGAGTACAAAGGCCTTGCTTCTTAATGGTCAATTTGGCAATGGTGTAAGCAGTGCAAGATCTGATGTACTTCTCGACATCATGTCGATGATTTGGCCAGTAGACATACTTTTGCAGTACTGCCACTATTTTCTTGACCCCAAAATGCTCAGTGGCCCGACTGTACTGTGCTTCCCAAATCATCTTGGCTCACTCTCTTGAAGGAACACAAATGTGTCCCAAGTGGCATAGCAGGGTATCTTGGAGGTGAAAATCTAGAACTTGCTGACCCTCCAAGAGTATCTAGTATGTGTGGTCAAATGCTGGGTCGCTTTTGTAGAGAAGTGGCCAATCAGAAGTCTTGTGTCCACAACAGTTGAGCACGGTGGTTAATGCCATGATTGGCGATCGGCTGAGGCAGTCTACAACATTATTGGTGCTACCCTTCTTATACTTGATATTCAAATGGAACTGCTACAGGTACATGGACCACTTTTGATGACAATCATTCTGCAACTTCCCTTGCATCTGTATGAACTACAGGGGTTGGTGGTCTGTGTGGATGATCGTTTCCTTCACCAAAATGTAATGCTTCCATTATCGGCAAGCCTACACAATGGAATGCATCTCTTTGTCATAAGTGGGATACTTCCAAACTATGTCTGAAAGTGTCTCACTGTGATATGCCACTAGCTACCCCTGTTGAGTAAGGACTTCCCCAATAGCATAGTCAAAGGCATCTGTCTTGATCTCAAATGGTTGTTGCAAGTCTAGTAAAGTGGGCACTCGTGCAGAGCAGAGGCAATGTTTCAACTCTGTGAATGCCTTCTATTGAGATTCAGACCAAAAGAATTTTTCTTTCACTCCTCCCTTGGTGACTTGACTCAAGGGCCAAGTGATATGAGAGAATCCCGACACAAACTTACGGTAGAAATTGGCAAGACCCAGAAAGCTACAGAGCTTTATCAGAGTGGTTGGGGCTGGCCAATCTCAAATGACTTCAATCTTGGTTGGATCCACATGCACCCCTCGTTCATCAATAATGTATCCTAGATACTGAACCTGGGTCATGCCAAAAGTGTATTTCTCCAAATTAGCACATAGTTTGTGTTGCCGCATTGTTTGGAGAACTTGTCAGATGTGGTGGAGGTGCTCTTCCCAACTCTAGCTGAAGATTAGGATTTCATCCAAGTATACCACTACAAATGAGTTGGTGAATGGTCGCAAGATGTCATCTGCCAACCTCATGAAGGTTGCAGGAGCATTCGTCAACCCAAAATTCATAACCAACCATTCGAAAAGGCCCTCCTTGGCTTTGAAGGCAATCTTCCAAACAGCAAAGGGTTTGATTGGTACCTAGTGATAGCTGAACTTCAAGTCAATCTTGCTAAAATATTTTTACCGCTTCAGTTGGTCCAGAAAGTCATCAATCTATGGGATCGGGTACCTATTTTGGACAGTGATCTTGTTCAGTGACCAGTAGTCAATACAGAGTCTCTAAGTCCCATCCTTCTTCTGTACCAACATGATTAGGCTCCCATAGGGCAATAAACTCGGACGAATGGGGACACCTTTCCCTTGCTTCATATTCATAGTTCCAAAGTCTCTCTTCTTCTATTTAAAATTTTTCCCGATCTTGACCGCATATCGGTATGCCGTGCTGAGTGAGGAGATGTCTAGGAATTCCATCTCATCATGGATTTACCTGTGCAGGCAATCGAGGTACTTGAGAACCAAATGCTTCTCAGAATCCTTGATACCCAACTTTGTTCGAAGGGTATGAAAAACATTGGTAAACTTTGACACATCTTGGTCCCTTCCCTGTCGCAGCGTTGTCCACTTTATGTATTTATCCTCATAGCTCCTGATAGGGTAGTATTGCTCCTTGATGGCATCCCAAAACAAGTTCCAAGTGGGTACAACTGAAAATAGTGAGTTCGTACTTTGATCCTTCTGCTCATAGTAGGTTTCCCACTAATCCTTGACATGGGGGGCTGCTTTGAAAAGTGCAAAGGTGATCTTTTCCCAGCTAGAAAAATCATGAACGGAAAAATATCCTTCTAGCAAATTTAACCATTTTTCTATAGCGTCTTCATCTATCTAACCCTCAAATATGGGAATGTCAAAATTAAATTTTACCTTAAAGGGTGTGGTGCTTCTAGAGTAGCTGCCAAAAGTAGATGTGTCGCCCCTATGTAGCCGTCCAAGGATCTGGGCAAAGTTTTCTGCTATCGCGTTCCTTTGCTGCTTGAGGGATTCCTCGAGCAAGATTTTGATAGGATCTCTTGCCCCCTCATATTTCTCTTCATCCACCATGGGAGGTTGTCAGGATTTACGAGGCTGGTCTTGCAAAGGTTCGACCAGTTCAAGCCCTAACTCCTTATATCCCGACCTCGTTGGGGAAATGCAAAGAAAAACAGAGAAAGAGAAGACCACTCTGATACCACTGATTTGTATTTAAATAGGAACACGAAAAATTACAAATATAACCATAAATACAAAGTTGCAGTATAAATAACACTTCATTTCATTAATATCAAATACTGAAATATGCTTACAAACAGAATGGAAATAAGACTAGCTCGAGCGATGGTAACTTATCTCTCAGAAGAGATGTGGCAGCTACATGCCTCTGAACTGCATTATAATGAGGCTCAAGGGCCTTTCTATTATTGAACAATAAGAGAAAACCTTAAACAACCAAAACCATAGCCTGAGGAGATGTAACACCAAGAGTTTATGGGCCTCGTTGGGGTGAGTTGGACAACCAACTTCCCGAGGTCGTGACTTGGTCATATTACCTTCATTTGACACGCATGATAACCCGTTGGAAAGATCTCTCTAAAGAATACAATGGAAAATACGATTTTAGGCAAAAAATTGATGGTTGTAGATTGCCAAAAAAACACCATTTAGGGCCTCAAAACGGCTCCATAAGTTTAGGACCTAAAAAACTACTAAAAATAGTAAAATGTGCTACAATTAAGGAAACTAAAAAACTGAAAGAAACAATGGTGGGGGTCCAAGTGGAATTGGTGGGTGGCCACCAATATCCACCTGGATCAATTGCTTCCATTACTCACTACCTTCTAGAACTAGAACAACATGAATGGAATGGGATTCCCTAAGATAGAAATACAACCATATATAGTAGGAGTTGGTTTGATGGTTGCAGATTACCTTGAAACGAGTCACCAATTCAAAAATGGAGGATTTTGATTCACAAAATTTTTACCCTCACACTGCTTGCAACAAGTCACCAACTAAAAAATGGAGGATTCTGATTCACAAAATTTATACCGTGGCACTACTTGCAACGAGTCACAAATTCAGAAATGGAGGATTCACAAACTAAGGAATCTAAATGTTCATTTTCCCAGGTCGTGACTATCAAATTTATACAGGCATTCACCCTTGCCATCGATTTGAAACCAAGAAATCAGGGAGCCATTCACCAATCACCCTTTCCATCCATTTGAAAACCAAGAAATCAGGGTGATTGGGACCAAATCCAACCTCCAAAACCAGAAAAACCAGAAAATGGGCAATTGAAAATGAATTTAACCTTACAAAGTAGAAAATCGGGCGATTGCAAGCAAATATAACCTCCCAAACCAGGCGAATCAGGCCAAATCAGGCTTTGCATGGTTTATCTGACCCTTTTTTGGGCTAAAATGAAAAAAATAATTATTTTTTAAATAAGTGTTGGTCTGACTATATAAAATGGGTGTTTTATTAAAAAATTTCCCCTCTAAAATTTAAAACCCCTTAAATTTCGCCCTTGGGCTAAAATTCACCCCTAAAATTTACCATGGAGTCAATACAAATAATGGGAGAGATGTTGGTTAATATGGGAAGGATAATATGGCTCTCAGCTATATTCCAACAACTCCACAAAGTTTCCCAATGATAGTTATCTCCTGGAATGTGAGGGGCCTCAACAGTCAAGGCAAGTAGAGATACTTACAAGACAGATTGAAAAAGGAGAAGCCATAAATTGTGCTTCTCCGGGAAACCAAGGTATCAGGGGAGAAAATAGAGGATATTATGAGAAAAATCAAACCCAAATATGAAGCAGTAGCAATAGATGAAAAAGGAAGTGCAAGAGGAATTGTAATATTGGGGAATCCCATAGAGGTAATGGGAGATTATTAGATGGGTATGCCACGCATCTTGTCAAGACGATTTCACAACATTGGAACCAGGGAATGGGTTCTTATCGTAGTAGTATATGGCCCACACTCTAGTAGAGAAGGAAAGCTTCCTTCAAAGTATGAGAAAATTGAGTCAAATGCATACAGAAAAATTATGGTTGATAGGAGGGGATTTCAACCTGATAACATCACTTCTACTAGAAAAAGGTGGGATAAGAAAAGAGGAACCATAAATGGAACTATTCTGGGACATGTAAGCAGATTTACAGTTGGTCAACATCCCTACCATTAATGGAACGCACACCTGGAATAATCGAAGGGGAGGAGCTCATCAGGTGGCATCAAGGTTGGATCATTTTCTGGCAACTGAAGATTTGATAAGCAGTGATGTTTACTATGGAGCCTCAATTATTCCATGCATGGGCTCTGATCACTGGCCTGTCCAGCTGGAAGTAGACCTAAAATAGGGGCAACAAAAATGACCCTTCCAGTTTGATGATTTTTGGTTACGCAATCCATCCCTTGACAAAGTGAAGGTCTGGTGGACCTAGAGTACTGAACAGGGGAGAAATGTAATGCATACATTCTAGCTACAACTAAAAGAGCTCAAGGGGAAGATCAATAAATGGAACAAAGAAGAAATTGGAAACATTCAGCATGATCGGGAACAACTCCAAGCACAGATGCAACAACTCCAACAACAATTGATAACAAACGGCTGCTCAGGCTCCTTAGTGGAGGATGAAGGAAGAATTTTGACTAGGATTGAGGAAAGGAGGAAACAAGAAGAGAATTTATGGAAGAAAAATTGAGAGTTCAATGGCTTCGGGAGGGAGATAGAAACACCTGCTTCTTCCATAAAGCTATGATACAGCACATGCAATATAATCAAATATTCCCACTGCTAGACCCGGGAGAAAACCGATTAGTACAAAACGAAGAGATAGAAGATCTATTGGTTAACCACTTCCAAAATATCTTGTCAGAACCACTGCCTAACAGATTAGAAGCTATTGACTGGATAACCAAGAATATACCCCAACTGGTCAGCAGGGATCAAAACTTGGCCCTCATAAGAGTTCACATTGGAAGAGCTGGAGGAGGTGGTCAACGGACTGGAAAAAAAAAAGCGTCGGGATCGAACGGATTCACTGCTGAATTCTTTCAAGAATCCTGGCCAATTCTGGGTAATGACATATTGGAGGTGGCTGAAGAATCCAAAAGGACGATAAAGGTACAACCAACCCTTAACTCTACCTTCATATCTTTAATTCCTAAATCTGATCACTCAGAAGAGCCTCGGAGATTCAGGCCTATAGCCTTGTGTAACGTCATTTACAAAATCCTCTCAACCATTATGGTAAATCGGCTTAAACTGATCCTCCCAAATTTAATCTCCCAAGAGCAGACTGGCTTTACCAAAGACTACCAAATCTTGGATGGCATAGTAACACCCAAGAAGCCATCCACTCCCTCAAGATCCTTAAATCTAAAGGTATGATGATTAAGTTGGACCTATCTAAAGCCTATGGCTGCCTGAGTTGGACCTATCTGCTGAGTATTCTGAAAGCCTTTGATTTCGATCCCCGCTAGATCCATTGGATTTCTTCCTTTATATCAACCCCTGTGTTCTCCATCCTCCTCAATGGATCCCCCACCGAGACATTCAATGCCACCCAGGGGCTTAGACAAGACAACCTAATCTCCCCTTTCTTGTTCATATTAGCAGCTGAAGGCTTGGGGCGATATGTCAAAGTGAAGGCTCAGTTAGGACAACTTAAAGGACTACACGTGGGGGAACGATCTACCATTAACTCATCAATAGTTTGTTGATGACATTATGATGTTATACCAAGCTACCCTCAGAGAAGCAAGTTCTCTTCTGGCTATCCTACAAGACTTTAGGAATGTTTCAGGAACTCAGATCAATAAATAAAAGTTAGATATCTTCTTCTTCAACACTTTTGTTTAATCACAATCTTTCCTAGCTAGAATTATGGGCTTTCGAATAGGCACCCTTCCCTCAAAATATTTTGGTATCCCCATAAGTTTCAACCCCCTTCGAGTGTCAAACTCAAAGGATCTCCTCGACCGAATTCAAGGTCATCTTTAGAATTGGACCTTTCAAGCCCTCAACATGGCAAGCAAAGTTATCCTCCTAAAAGTGGTGTTGCAATTAATCCACATTTACCAGCTCTCAGGTCTAGCCACACCCAAAACAATATGCAATGAAATGACAAATATATTTAGGAAACTACTATGGAAAGGGACGCAAAAAGTCAATAAATGGGCCCTCCTCTCTTGGAACTGGTTAACTAAGCCTGAATTAGCAAGGGGTCTAGCCCTTAGGGATCCCTATACTCTAATCCAGGTCATGGGAGCAAAGATTTGGTGGAGATGGATCCAAGGAGGAAATGACTTATGGAAGTTAATTTGGGAAGGAAATACAAAACGCCAACGATGACGGAAGGGAGACTGAGAACTCAGGAAACTACAAAGGGATCGACCATCTGGAACCTAGTAGTAGAAAACCGAGATCTGATAATGAACCACAACTTTTGGGAGATCGAGGGGAGGACAAGGAAAGGTTCTAGAAAGATGCTTGGCAATAGAGGGAAAAAATCTTTAGTCGACAGGACCTTATGGAGATATTCTTATTAAAAAATCGACCAGTAAACCTGTGTGTGAATAAATTCTGGGAAACGGATTCTAGATCAACCTGGAGAGAGTGGAAAAGAAGACAACACTAGCCGAGTGCACGAGACTCCCCCAATGGGAAGCATATGATAAAGAGGTCAATTCCTAAAGACTAACAATCTCTGAAGGAATGGACATCATCAAATGGGGATACGAGAATAAAGGAATGTTCACAATACAGGAGGGCTATCAACTGAAAGCAGAACACGACATCAACAATGTCTACCTATCTAGGGAAGAATATGAACGGGACAACTATGGACGAAGGTATCCTTCTTCCTCTAGTTGGTTCTCCATGACCAAGCCCTTATGTGGGACCAATTACAAAAACGAGGGGTTTAGGGACCTTCAGCTTGTTGTATGTGTGAGGCTCAAATGGAAATGATGTAGCACCTCCAAAACTCATGCCCCTTTAGTAACCAACTATGGAAGAATCATGAAATCCTCTTTGGCCATTTAGACTGAGATTTCTCAAGCATAAAGGCAACAATGGAAAATTGGAGAAAGAGAATATATAAGAGCCTCATCCTCAACTGAGCCTGGGACATCTCTATATGATTTCTCCTTTGGGAAGTGTGGAAAGAAGGGAACCAGAGGGTATTCAAAGATGAAAAAAAGATCATAGTGGAGGTATGGAAGATTATGAACAAAAATATCCCTGAAACCATTATGGCAGAGAAATGGTATCTAAAGGAGTGGGAGGCACCGCTTGAGGAGGGTCGAATCCTGGAAATGCTCAACTTGTCTTTGCAAATGCTAATGCCCAGTTCATGAAAATTAACCCCCCCCCCCCCCCCCCGCCACTCAATCTCTGTCACACTTCACATCCCCTCCTGAGGAATTCATAAAATTGAACTTTGATGGAGTGTCTAAAGGAAACCCTAGTGAAGTCGGATTTGGAGGTATATTCAGAGATCACCATAGTTGAGCAGTATGGTTGTTTGCAATTGACTATGGAATCGTGAGCAACAACCACGTAGAATTCAATGCACTCAAACATGGATTGGAAATTACAAGAAGGGAAATATTTCAAAAATTGGTGGTGGAAGGTGACTTCACCCTGGTGATAGATACCATTAAAAAGCTTCAACATGGCGCACACTGGGAAAAAATAAGCAAGAGTTGGAGAAAAACAAGGTTAGTTCATGAAATAGTGGTTCTCAACCAAGATATAACATACCTTATCCCGACACATGTATGTAGTTCAGGGAATGCTGCAGCTAACCTCTTGGCAAACTGGGGATGCGGTAATATGGGAAAGAACTTGGACATCCCCGGGAATGAGACAAACCATGTAGAAGGTATGGAAGCTCTGAGGGAGATTTTGGAAAAAGACATGGAAGGAATTCAGGGCCCCCGAAAAGGGTGTGATGGGAAAGGAGATCCCTTGGTGGATCGACGACATGTGTAACAAGAAAGAGGATAAGGTTGGTGGGCGGCTCACCCAAGGACCCCACACATATGTGAAATTAAGGGCCGGGAAAGAATGGAACAGGTGTCAGCAGCCTTGCGAAGGAAAATGGAAATGCAAGGTGTTATACGAGGGAGAAAGGTGGTGAGGGATGCTAGAGTGTGCATGCAAGTATTGAGGAGGAAGTCGCCCGCGGGAGACGAGACTGGTAGCAGGGGGGAGAACTTTCCCGCAGAAGGATGGATTGTCTCCACCAGCAGGAAGACACCACCAATGCTTTGGAGAGAAACTGGTATGTAATTTAGGCTCGGCTTAGTATTGATATGGAGTCAATGCTGTAAAAATAGAGGCTGGTCTAGTAACAAATGTTGGTGGTTCCACATGTTTCTGATGGAATTTGGTTCAATTCTCTGTTGTTGATGTTTGGTATTTTAATTTTTGTATTATATGGGTAACCTGTTGGAAAAAAGGGGGATGCATGCAGGGTTAGGGGTTGCTCTTGGCACTTGGGTGGTGAACTTTGCTCCTGCTTTCTTCAATACCAGGTGTCTGAGACTTGGAAGGGGTCGAGCCACCCCTGAGGGCCTACGGTCGCCTGGAAATTATCTAGGCCAAAGAGGAAAGAAAGGGGTGACTGGGGTCCAAACCACTTGCATGCCTGTCCAATCTGGTTTGGATGGTCCTCGGGTGATTTTCTGGCCTAGTGGGCTAGGAACATGGTGGCAGGGACTATAAAGTTGGGGATTCTAACCTACCAGCTATTGTTCAGCGTCCTGGTAAACCTTTGGTTTAGTGGGGCATTAAGGGGGGTTCAGGGGACTCTAACCTTAGTGCGGCTGTCAATTATGCAATGGTGTGGTTAATTCCATGGAACCAGAGACATAGCAAGGTCGAGGGTAGAATGAAAATCCGGAGGGACGGAATGTTGTCTATCATGGCTATGTCCTTTACCAACCTTTCAGCCAATTCCATTAAGGTCAGGTTATATGACAGTTTCAAAGTCCAGAGGGGTGGGAATGGCGATCCGGGGTCACTAAACCTCGGCGGGCTTGTCAAGTTAGTCAAAATTTGGTCAACCACTAGCATCCCAATTCCCAAGTATTCCAAAACCGGAGAGTCTGTCAAGCTAGTTGTGGTAGGGCCTAAACCAGGAAGCCAGAGGGTTGGCTGCACCAAGGGGAGAACTGAGAGGCAGAGGGAAGAAATTCATTTAAATTTGGGCATAGTGAGGATGAAGGCAAGTCTTGAAGGGGTTGGGGGGAATTCAGGTTACACCCCTCAAACCCAGAATCGTGACTCTATAATTGTACTCCACAAGGAATGGTCGGATGGCAACACTAACATTTGGTTTGGTTTTAATGTTTCTTCTTACACTACTCTTACAGGTTTGTTTAATCTTCCTCCCCCTCCGACTCCGACACTCCTACTCCGGGACAAGGCAAGAATTCGAGAGTGGCCATGGCTGGACGGAACTTTGATTGAAGGGAAAATGGTGAAGCCTAAAGCAGGGCCGGGAAGAAGAGGGCGTCGTCGCGGCTACAAACAGACTGACGACAAAAATAAAACGCTGGTGGCCTCGACCAGGAAGACCCGGTAGAAGAGGGGAAGGAAAACAGGAGAGGAAAATATGCAGAACCTCATGCATGCATACAGTGGGGGAACTCCAACAAAGGTCAAGGCCATAATTTCAACATGGGAGGTGGAGTTGAATGCTAAGGCAACGGCAAAGCCACTTCAAACAGAGGACTAGGATCCCTTGCTCATAAACCCAGGACACACTCGAGGTAGGCAAACTCTATTAAGATAGACATTCTAGCTCTACTGGATTATTAAGAACCCACTGCCAAGGGCCATGATAGAAAATAGGAATCTGGAGGAACCACCACAAACACAACAAGAGGGGTCAAGCTTAAAAGATATTCAAAGGGAGATCCAGGTTGTACAAGTGCAATAGTATCACCAGAATGTCCGCTTAGGCCAAATGGAGAAAGAAATTCAAAGCTTGCTGGAGAACAAAATGCCTAGGTCGAGTGCTAAGGACCTAACTCCGATTGAATCTTCAGATGACTAAATGAAGATAAGATAGGAAGTACTACAATTTTGTTGTTACTACAATGATCTGGTCGGGTAGCATTTACTTTGATAGCATAATGATTAAACATATATTAGATACAATAGCTTATTTAGCGTGGATGGATATGTTCAAACTCTTTAAATTTTGGACTGCATATGATGGTGATCGGTGACCAACAAACCTCGTTTCCTTTGGGCAAGTTGAAGCCACCAAACATATTTTTTGTTACTTGCCTATATATAATTAATAGAAAAAAAAAGTACTGGCAAATTTACAAAAAAAATAAAAAATAAAAAATAAATTACTCTTATCACTTAGCAACGAACTCTAAAAAAATAAATTATATTATTATTGAATCTATTTGGTATAATGTATTTATGAATGGGCATTTACACAATTAATGTTGTAAATGTGATTTCATTTTATGGATACTTTTATTACCTGAGAGGAAATTTATCTCTATATATATGGTTATTGTGAGAGTCCATTTTATAAGGAATATGAAATTGTGACGAGGGATAAGAATAGGTTGAACTTTAATTTTTAATATTTTTCTAAATTATATTAATTATTTTAGATATTTAAAATATTTTTATATATTAAATAAATTTAATAAATATATATATTTAAATATTTAATTTTTTTAAAATTTATTTTCAGAAATTTTATTTTTATAATAAATTTAACTATATTTTTCAATTTTGGAACAATTTAAAGATTTGGTCAAATTCTTATGATTTGTAATAATCTTTAATGTTTTGATGACTATTATCACTTATGTAATGTTCTTTCATTTAGATAGCTTTGAATTTTAGTGGAGTTTAGTGGAGTTAATTATCTTATCATTATTTTATTTATGTAAGTTAATATATATATTAATTTTACTTTTGAGTGGGCCTAATTATTAGGGGCACGTGTTCTTTTAAGACTGTTAAGGATCAAAATCACAGGGGAGTAGAGTATGTATGCCTTCGTAGACTTAACACTTAACTAGCTACAAGGAAGATTAAGCTCGACACCAAACTATAGTATCAGATCCTCTTATTAAGAAAACAAAAAAAACCTTTATCCACACAAAAATTTGATTACTAAATTTATTAAAATATTTATATAACACCTAAATTAAAGTGAAAAATTAATGATCAAACTAAATTTATTAAAACTTAAAACATTATATAATCATTTTTTTTCCTGGAATAGAATCAATTTCACTTTCTAAATTGAAAAGTGGAAAAAAAAATATTAACAATCTTTTTTTACCAATCACTCAAATTAATCTTAATTAAGATTAATTGAAAAGTAAAATTTGCTTAATCTAATAAATCAAAAGTCTAATGTACTAAATCAACTCCACTTCCGTTCTGGTTATAAAAACCATGTCTCTTAATCAAAGAAGCCGCATAGTCGATAAATTCCAATTTGATAGCATTCATATATAATTTGATGAACCACCTCACCATCCGCCTGGATATATAATGCATTTGGCTTTTCCTAATTGCATGGTTTTTTTTGGTAATTGATTAATTTACAAGGAAAAAAAAGAAAGTTTGTTTGATCATTTCAATAATACTAGCAATTAAACGCTCTCTACGAAAGTGTTTCTGCTCTGGTTAATATTGTAAAGTTAAGAACGGTAAGGATCGTTTTACCATACATCTCTTTTACAGTGTATATAGATTAGTTAGCGTTTTCCACAGGACCAAATATGTGTGGAGGTTTGCTGTTATACTAAAACTCGTTCTTTTACAGTGTATATAGATTAGTTAGCGTTTTCCACAGGACCAAATATGTGTGGAGGTTTGCTGTTATACTAAAA
>APFE031591918.1:39158-109291 GCA_000404065.3 Pinus taeda
CACCCAAAACAATATGCAATGAAATGACAAATATATTTAGGAAACTACTATGGAAAGGGACGCAAAAAGTCAATAAATGGGCCCTCCTCTCTTGGAACTGGTTAACTAAGCCTGAATTAGCAAGGGGTCTAGCCCTTAGGGATCCCTATACTCTAATCCAGGTCATGGGAGCAAAGATTTGGTGGAGATGGATCCAAGGAGGAAATGACTTATGGAAGTTAATTTGGGAAGGAAATACAAAACGCCAACGATGACGGAAGGGAGACTGAGAACTCAGGAAACTACAAAGGGATCGACCATCTGGAACCTAGTAGTAGAAAACCGAGATCTGATAATGAACCACAACTTTTGGGAGATCGAGGGGAGGACAAGGAAAGGTTCTAGAAAGATGCTTGGCAATAGAGGGAAAAAATCTTTAGTCGACAGGACCTTATGGAGATATTCTTATTAAAAAATCGACCAGTAAACCTGTGTGTGAATAAATTCTGGGAAACGGATTCTAGATCAACCTGGAGAGAGTGGAAAAGAAGACAACACTAGCCGAGTGCACGAGACTCCCCCAATGGGAAGCATATGATAAAGAGGTCAATTCCTAAAGACTAACAATCTCTGAAGGAATGGACATCATCAAATGGGGATACGAGAATAAAGGAATGTTCACAATACAGGAGGGCTATCAACTGAAAGCAGAACACGACATCAACAATGTCTACCTATCTAGGGAAGAATATGAACGGGACAACTATGGACGAAGGTATCCTTCTTCCTCTAGTTGGTTCTCCATGACCAAGCCCTTATGTGGGACCAATTACAAAAACGAGGGGTTTAGGGACCTTCAGCTTGTTGTATGTGTGAGGCTCAAATGGAAATGATGTAGCACCTCCAAAACTCATGCCCCTTTAGTAACCAACTATGGAAGAATCATGAAATCCTCTTTGGCCATTTAGACTGAGATTTCTCAAGCATAAAGGCAACAATGGAAAATTGGAGAAAGAGAATATATAAGAGCCTCATCCTCAACTGAGCCTGGGACATCTCTATATGATTTCTCCTTTGGGAAGTGTGGAAAGAAGGGAACCAGAGGGTATTCAAAGATGAAAAAAAGATCATAGTGGAGGTATGGAAGATTATGAACAAAAATATCCCTGAAACCATTATGGCAGAGAAATGGTATCTAAAGGAGTGGGAGGCACCGCTTGAGGAGGGTCGAATCCTGGAAATGCTCAACTTGTCTTTGCAAATGCTAATGCCCAGTTCATGAAAATTAACCCCCCCCCCCCCCCCCCCCCCGCCACTCAATTCTCTGTCACACTTCACATCCCTCCTGAGGAATTCATAAAATTGAACTTTGATGGAGTGTCTAAAGGAAACCCTAGTGAAGTCGGATTTGGAGGTATATTCAGAGATCACCATAGTTGAGCAGTATGGTTGTTTGCAATTGACTATGGAATCGTGAGCAACAACCACGTAGAATTCAATGCACTCAAACATGGATTGGAAATTACAAGAAGGGAAATATTTCAAAAATTGGTGGTGGAAGGTGACTTCACCCTGGTGATAGATACCATTAAAAAGCTTCAACATGGCGCACACTGGGAAAAAATAAGCAAGAGTTGGAGAAAAACAAGGTTAGTTCATGAAATAGTGGTTCTCAACCAAGATATAACATACCTTATCCCGACACATGTATGTAGTTCAGGGAATGCTGCAGCTAACCTCTTGGCAAACTGGGGATGCGGTAATATGGGAAAGAACTTGGACATCCCCGGGAATGAGACAAACCATGTAGAAGGTATGGAAGCTCTGAGGGAGATTTTGGAAAAAGACATGGAAGGAATTCAGGGCCCCCGAAAAGGGTGTGATGGGAAAGGAGATCCCTTGGTGGATCGACGACATGTGTAACAAGAAAGAGGATAAGGTTGGTGGGCGGCTCACCCAAGGACCCCACACATATGTGAAATTAAGGGCCGGGAAAGAATGGAACAGGTGTCAGCAGCCTTGCGAAGGAAAATGGAAATGCAAGGTGTTATACGAGGGAGAAAGGTGGTGAGGGATGCTAGAGTGTGCATGCAAGTATTGAGGAGGAAGTCGCCCGCGGGAGACGAGACTGGTAGCAGGGGGGAGAACTTTCCCGCAGAAGGATGGATTGTCTCCACCAGCAGGAAGACACCACCAATGCTTTGGAGAGAAACTGGTATGTAATTTAGGCTCGGCTTAGTATTGATATGGAGTCAATGCTGTAAAAATAGAGGCTGGTCTAGTAACAAATGTTGGTGGTTCCACATGTTTCTGATGGAATTTGGTTCAATTCTCTGTTGTTGATGTTTGGTATTTTAATTTTTGTATTATATGGGTAACCTGTTGGAAAAAAGGGGGATGCATGCAGGGTTAGGGGTTGCTCTTGGCACTTGGGTGGTGAACTTTGCTCCTGCTTTCTTCAATACCAGGTGTCTGAGACTTGGAAGGGGTCGAGCCACCCCTGAGGGCCTACGGTCGCCTGGAAATTATCTAGGCCAAAGAGGAAAGAAAGGGGTGACTGGGGTCCAAACCACTTGCATGCCTGTCCAATCTGGTTTGGATGGTCCTCGGGTGATTTTCTGGCCTAGTGGGCTAGGAACATGGTGGCAGGGACTATAAAGTTGGGGATTCTAACCTACCAGCTATTGTTCAGCGTCCTGGTAAACCTTTGGTTTAGTGGGGCATTAAGGGGGGTTCAGGGGACTCTAACCTTAGTGCGGCTGTCAATTATGCAATGGTGTGGTTAATTCCATGGAACCAGAGACATAGCAAGGTCGAGGGTAGAATGAAAATCCGGAGGGACGGAATGTTGTCTATCATGGCTATGTCCTTTACCAACCTTTCAGCCAATTCCATTAAGGTCAGGTTATATGACAGTTTCAAAGTCCAGAGGGGTGGGAATGGCGATCCGGGGTCACTAAACCTCGGCGGGCTTGTCAAGTTAGTCAAAATTTGGTCAACCACTAGCATCCCAATTCCCAAGTATTCCAAAACCGGAGAGTCTGTCAAGCTAGTTGTGGTAGGGCCTAAACCAGGAAGCCAGAGGGTTGGCTGCACCAAGGGGAGAACTGAGAGGCAGAGGGAAGAAATTCATTTAAATTTGGGCATAGTGAGGATGAAGGCAAGTCTTGAAGGGGTTGGGGGGAATTCAGGTTACACCCCTCAAACCCAGAATCGTGACTCTATAATTGTACTCCACAAGGAATGGTCGGATGGCAACACTAACATTTGGTTTGGTTTTAATGTTTCTTCTTACACTACTCTTACAGGTTTGTTTAATCTTCCTCCCCCTCCGACTCCGACACTCCTACTCCGGGACAAGGCAAGAATTCGAGAGTGGCCATGGCTGGACGGAACTTTGATTGAAGGGAAAATGGTGAAGCCTAAAGCAGGGCCGGGAAGAAGAGGGCGTCGTCGCGGCTACAAACAGACTGACGACAAAAATAAAACGCTGGTGGCCTCGACCAGGAAGACCCGGTAGAAGAGGGGAAGGAAAACAGGAGAGGAAAATATGCAGAACCTCATGCATGCATACAGTGGGGGAACTCCAACAAAGGTCAAGGCCATAATTTCAACATGGGAGGTGGAGTTGAATGCTAAGGCAACGGCAAAGCCACTTCAAACAGAGGACTAGGATCCCTTGCTCATAAACCCAGGACACACTCGAGGTAGGCAAACTCTATTAAGATAGACATTCTAGCTCTACTGGATTATTAAGAACCCACTGCCAAGGGCCATGATAGAAAATAGGAATCTGGAGGAACCACCACAAACACAACAAGAGGGGTCAAGCTTAAAAGATATTCAAAGGGAGATCCAGGTTGTACAAGTGCAATAGTATCACCAGAATGTCCGCTTAGGCCAAATGGAGAAAGAAATTCAAAGCTTGCTGGAGAACAAAATGCCTAGGTCGAGTGCTAAGGACCTAACTCCGATTGAATCTTCAGATGACTAAATGAAGATAAGATAGGAAGTACTACAATTTTGTTGTTACTACAATGATCTGGTCGGGTAGCATTTACTTTGATAGCATAATGATTAAACATATATTAGATACAATAGCTTATTTAGCGTGGATGGATATGTTCAAACTCTTTAAATTTTGGACTGCATATGATGGTGATCGGTGACCAACAAACCTCGTTTCCTTTGGGCAAGTTGAAGCCACCAAACATATTTTTTGTTACTTGCCTATATATAATTAATAGAAAAAAAAAGTACTGGCAAATTTACAAAAAAAATAAAAAATAAAAAATAAATTACTCTTATCACTTAGCAACGAACTCTAAAAAAATAAATTATATTATTATTGAATCTATTTGGTATAATGTATTTATGAATGGGCATTTACACAATTAATGTTGTAAATGTGATTTCATTTTATGGATACTTTTATTACCTGAGAGGAAATTTATCTCTATATATATGGTTATTGTGAGAGTCCATTTTATAAGGAATATGAAATTGTGACGAGGGATAAGAATAGGTTGAACTTTTAATTTAAAATTATATTTTCTAAATTATATGTTTAATTATTTTAGGATTATTATAAAATATTTTTAAAATTTATAATAAATAATTAAATAAAAATATATATATTATAAATATTTAATTTTATTTTAAACATTATCTTCGATTAAATTTTTAATTTTAATCAATAAATTTAACTATATTTTAATTTTGGAACAATTTAAGATTTGCGTAAAAAATTCTTATTGATTGTATATAATAATCTTTTTAATGTTTGATAGCTATTCACACTTATGTAATGTTCTTAAATTTAGTAAACCATTTGAATTTTAGTAATGGAGCTTTAGTCGAGCGTTAATTATAATTATCATTATTTATATTTATGTTAATTAATATATTATTATTAGTTTAAATTTATACATTATTGAGTGGGGCCTAATAATATAGTGGCACGTGTTTCCTCTTTAAGACGTTAAGGGATTCAAAAATCACAGGGGAGTAGAGTATGTATGCCTTCGTAGACTTAACACTTAACTAGCTACAAGGAAGATTAAGCTCGACACCAAACTATAGTATCAGATCCTCTTATTAAGAAAACAAAAAAAACCTTTATCCACACAAAAATTTGATTACTAAATTTATTAAAATATTTATATAACACCTAAATTAAAGTGAAAAATTAATGATCAAACTAAATTTATTAAAACTTAAAACATTATATAATCATTTTTTTTCCTGGAATAGAATCAATTTCACTTTCTAAATTGAAAAGTGGAAAAAAAAATATTAACAATCTTTTTTTACCAATCACTCAAATTAATCTTAATTAAGATTAATTGAAAAGTAAAATTTGCTTAATCTAATAAATCAAAAGTCTAATGTACTAAATCAACTCCACTTCCGTTCTGGTTATAAAAACCATGTCTCTTAATCAAAGAAGCCGCATAGTCGATAAATTCCAATTTGATAGCATTCATATATAATTTGATGAACCACCTCACCATCCGCCTGGATATATAATGCATTTGGCTTTTCCTAATTGCATGGTTTTTTTTGGTAATTGATTAATTTACAAGGAAAAAAAAGAAAGTTTGTTTGATCATTTCAATAATACTAGCAATTAAACGCTCTCTACGAAAGTGTTTCTGCTCTGGTTAATATTGTAAAGTTAAGAACGGTAAGGATCGTTTTACCATACATCTCTTTTACAGTGTATATAGATTAGTTAGCGTTTTCCACAGGACCAAATATGTGTGGAGGTTTGCTGTTATACTAAAACTCGTTCTTTTACAGTGTATATAGATTAGTTAGCGTTTTCCACAGGACCAAATATGTGTGGAGGTTTGCTGTTATACTAAAACTCGTAGGTGTTGGTAAACATTACAAGCCAGTAACTAGGATCCCCAGAGTGAAAATTACGGATTCTATATTAGTGCGATGATTCTTCCAACAATATACAGCAAAATTGAGGCCCAGAACTCTGGCTGCCATGAACAAATTTCCAGAGCGCACCACCCATCTCACTGGATGGCCCTAATTGCATTTCTCTGGATTGCTGATTGGATTGTGGTGGCCCTAATTGCATTTCTCTGGATTGCTGCTTGGATTGTGGGAGTTGTAGGAACCATCAGTCAGAAGTACGCAGCAGTCAGCGTGCTGGGAATTATTATCAGTTTAGGATGGACAGTATAAGTGCTGAGAAATATAGTGAATGTTCAACGGTTTCGAGGGTCGTGGCATTGTTTTACATCAGGTTAATGGACTCAGATACCTATAACTCATTGCAGAGGACTGCAACCACCTCTTTGGGAAGCATCAGTCTGTGTTCATTCTCGATTAGCAATTAAATGTTCTCTGCAAAAGGGTTTCTGATCTGGTTAATATTATAAATTTAAGAACTGTAAGGATCATTTTACCATACATTTCCTTTACAGTGTATCTTATGCTAGATTGGTTAGCGTTTTCCACAGGACCAAGTCTGTGTTCATTCTTGATTCCCATCCTCGGAAATCTGCAAGTATTGGTAATTAACTTGACTTCACTGTGTGCATTCGAATTGCAGGAATCATAATGCTTATTGCATGTATAAGCTGAAGTTGGTTCTGTGCAGGGTGTTTGATCTGGCCCTTTCTTCACTTTCAAATTTCTAGATATTCTCAAAATTGGCAATCTGCATATTTTTTTTATTTTTTTATTTGGCCATTTACATATTTTTTTATTTTTCAGTCAAATTTCAATTTCAAGATGTTCTCGAAATTTTTAATTTACTTATTTTTTTTACATTTTAATATCCAAATTTCAAAATATTAGCGTTAGTACAATCACATTAAAAATATTAATGTAGTTGCTTCATAAATACAATAAAAAAAAAATATTAATATAGTTACTTCATAAATATAATAAAAAAATATTAATGTAGTTGCTTCATAAATACAATAAAAAAATATTAATGTAGTTGCTTCATAAATACAATAAAAAACTAATAAGTTAGGGAAAATGTCTTACTAATACACACATTTATCTGATTAACCAGGTATAAAAATATTATGAGACAACTTTAACTTTAGAAAAAAAGGACCATTTTGTTAAATAAAATTTTCATATATATGAATTTATTAGAATTAGAATAATCTCAAATCTCTAGGAAATTGGTAAGTGGAACAAATTTAATTTAACTTGAGAAAAAATGGAATTACACATCTTATTGTAAAATTGACCATTTTGCCAAATAAAGTTAAGAGTTGTCTTAGTAAGACTTTTTGGAAGCTTTTCCGTTGGCTTTTTCAGATCTAATTTCTCTAAAATCCAGCAGAAATTTATTAAAATCACAAGCTTCATGGGTAACCCCTGCACAATCAAAGAGCCCTAAGGATTTTTCAGGGTGCTAAATCCATATATAAATTAAAAAAGCAAGTTTAGATATCACAAAATCAAGATTTAACCTCAATATTTTTTCAGCAGATTCTTGGGCATGAATTCCAAAAAGTAGCACTAGAGACAACTCCAATAAAATTACTTATATATTAATTGCCCCTTCCAATTAAAATATGAACATATTAAAATTGAAATAATCTCAAATACCCAAAAAATGTAATGTGTGAGA
Source organism: Pinus taeda (assembly GCA_000404065.3). Taxonomy (NCBI): domain Eukaryota; kingdom Viridiplantae; phylum Streptophyta; class Pinopsida; order Pinales; family Pinaceae; genus Pinus; species Pinus taeda. The sequence goes on from APFE031591918.1 coordinate 46,750, forward strand.
ATTTTTTTTAAATTTATTAAAAATCAATACAATCTAATAAACTTTATAATACATTACTACCATTGATAAACATTAAAATTAAATATACACTAAATATATTCCTTTGAAAATCAATTTAAATCCTCAATTAAAAAAATAAAAATAAAAAATCAATATATTGTTATCAACCTTAAATTAAAATAAAAACCCTTAAAAAAAAAACATTCCACAGATTCTCCTATTATTCCCCATCGTTGAAGTCCAAATACTAACGCAACAACATTTTCCTTGATTATAAACGTGCCGTTTATTTCGATTACTAACGTGCCGTTTATGATATTCTTTAACTTTTTCAATAAGAGACGGCGCTGACGTGTCGTTTATGATATTTTTAAAAAAATTCAACCAAAGACGCTGTGACAGTTTTGCTGCTTCAATTTTTGGCTTTTTTGGTTCCCGGCAGTCGAGAGTGGTTACATGTCGTTTATGATCCTCATTTACTTTTTCAACTAAAGTTGCACAACCTTATCCCTTCCGTATAAATGTAAAATTTTTCCGTGCATAGCCTTACACTGCTTTTTCTATGCACGAGATGGAATACAAACAAATATAGTTGTTTAAAAATCGGCGATCAATGACATGTGAATATTCAAAAGATGAGAAAAGGTCAAAAATAAATTTGTCTTTCTATTAGGTGTTGGAAATTCGGACTTTGAACGTTGGGAAGTCGACCCCCTCTTGGAGGTTGAAGAAACCCATCCCTTTATTTCTTTTTATAGAAATTAAGGGAATCATCTAGACAGGTGGTAGAATTGTTTGGATGGTTAAAAGTGATTGAATTTGGGAAAAATAATTCAAAAATATTCGTAAAGGCAGTGTTTGAATCATGTTTTTGATGATGGAAATGGATTCACGACCATCAAAAATGTCCTAGGACACCTAAAATTATGAATTTAGACAACTTTTACTTGGATCTACAAAAATCCCTGCCAATTTTTTTCAAAATATGGTTGGAATTTCCATAACTTTCAGAGCAAAAAAACATAATTGTTAGACTACAATGAATTAGTAATTATATTCACTAATCTTCATCCAAACCCAAGTTTTTATTGGACTTGATTGCTTGATTGCTTTGAGAGGAAAGACTTTGCTCTCCAACTTTCTTGGTATACGTGGGTCTCTCAGCCGGCCACAGGTGCGACAATTCCCTTTGGCGTTTAACAAAGGAAGGTTGCGTTCAATGGTAAATTCGCAGAGCTATAGCGTAGTTAATGAGCTTTCTATTAGGCTCAGATGTTGGCCTTCTATTCTGATTATGAATCTATATGCATTCACACTCTAGGCGACCTAGATTTTGGGTTTGGAGGTCTTCGGCATAGGCATTGGTCGCTGAGTAATGGCAAGGGGATAGCCCTTGGGCATGCAGGGATCACAAAGCTCAAGACACTGACGACAACATTAGAGCTAGACGCTACAAGAGTAGGAGGTGCAGTCTTTGTCCAACTCACATGACTTCATTGCTTTAGGTTCTGGGAGGTGGTCAATACAAGTTAATGTTCTATTCCTCTAGCTCAACAATTTCATTTTCTCGTTTTGATTTTAGATGGTGGATGTTTGTTTGTTTTATTTTGAGTTCAATTAGGTTGGGTAATGACTTGAATTATGGTGTCTTTTGAGGAGTATTAGACCCTGACGGGGAGTCTTTCATCGACCCTTCCTTTTCATTCATCCTCCTTTGTTTGTTGGGCTTATTTGCCTTGGAAACCCATAACCCCCTAGGTTTTGTCTATTTCTAGCTTCTCCAGTCTCAATCCTTTGAGTCCCAGGGTGTTCTGGGTAACCCATATTGTTTGATAATTTTTCTTTTAATACAGTATGCCTTGGTAGCAAATGCACAATCATTGGGGTGATTGTGGTGTTTGATTCATAAAGTGTTTCTGAGGAGTATGTAAAGAAAAAGGAAAAAGAGAAAAATAAAACAACTATAGCTTGTTGCACATGTGTACAAGGATCCTAACAATGATTGTCACCATTACAACATTGATAGTCACCTTAACAAAAATTAAAGAATAATACATCTAGTATTATTATATTTTAGGCTTCTGTGGTAGTTTTTTGTAGTGGCATGATCCGGATTATCCACAGTTTCGTGTTCATTCTGTCGACATTTCAAACCCCAAAGGGGGTCCATCATCAAGACTAAATCAGATAGAATATGAATGAAAGTTTCATTCATATTCGATCTGATTTAGTCCTGATGATGGACCCCCTTTGGGGTTTGAAACATCGACAGAATGAACACAAAACTGTGGATAATCCGAATCATACATCTAGTATTATATCTCAAAAACCACAACAAAAAATAGTGTAAAGAAAATTTCCATACAATAATCTTATGATCACCTTGAAAAACATTTAAGTGGTTTTTTTGGTGGCATATTAATTGATCCTAAAGAAATGATTGATTAAAATATGATCACTTTGAAAAAGATTAAATATTTCGAAAAACATTTAAGTGGTTTTTTTAGTGTTATATTAATTCATCATAAAAAATTATTAATCGAAATATGATAACTTTGAAAACACTAAGTGGGTTTTAAGTGTTATAGTAATATATCATAAAAAAATTATAAAGTACTGATATAAAAAAATTAAATAAAAATTAATTATGTAATTATTTTTAAATTTCATTTAGCATATAAATTATTATTATTATAATTTTAAATAAAAATAAAATATAATTCAATTTTTAATGCTATAATTAATTTTTAAAATTATAATAAAAATAATTTATAATTATTTAAATATTTATATTATATATATTTATATTGTATTTTCCTAAATTTTAAAATATTTAATTAAAAATAATTGAAAATTTATCAAATTTTATATATAATCAACCGTCACACAACACTCGTCAGTCGTCAGAAATAGGAATCCCTCAGATATCAACCGCTTTTCTTACTAAGCTCTTAAACTTAATTTCATGCGGCAAAAGGGCAATATTTTGTCTCATCTCTTCTCTGCTATAGCTTATTTAGTATATGATACTTGAATATTTTGGGTGGGCCAATATTTTGTCTCATCTCTGCTATCTAGTATATGATATTTTGAATATTTTGGAGTGGTTAACGAGGTGAGGAGCGGTGGGAATTTAATTTAAAAAAATTGTAAAAATAATATTTAAATAGTGTTTTTAATGGTGGAAATAAATTTTGTAATATTTGTGATAAATTGAAACATTAAAAAATATTAATAGTATTTTTTAAACAGAAAAAAATCATGCTTTAAACGAAAAAAAATATACGTAGATTGCCACCCGGAGAAACCTAGCGAGAACGACTGGTTGAAGAATAATCGAAGGCATTCTGTATACCTGATTCGCTATCAGTGGTCTTATTACTTTTCAAACCCATCGGCCCCGCTGCGCACAGTATTGTTGTTGTCCCTTAAGTCAATGTCAGCTGGCACTATATTTTTCATTCTCCATTTCTAGAACAATGTGGAATGTGCAAGGGCAGAAATGGAAATTCACGCAGAGATTCATATGCATGAGAATCCCAATCATCATGACAATGACATTAAACGTCCAGACAAATAGCGGTATAGCAGTGTGAGAAGGCGATTTTTATATTCAACTCTATAGTAAAGTTAATGCGGCCATGTCAGCAAAGTTAATGCGGTCTGATATGGCCAATACCTAGATATAACACGCGCGCGGTGATAACTAGGAGAACGGCCATGTCAACCCGTATTAACTTTGCTATAGAGTTGGAAATAGCATTTCTAGTGTGAGAAGGCCACACAAATAGCAGTATAGACTACGTTGGTTTTTTTTTAAATAATGAAAAAAAAAATCGTAAGATTTAAAAAAAAAAAATTATGAATTTTTTTTGGGAATTTGGATTAAATTATCAAATTTGTGGAGGAGCTCAACATTGACTTTCCTGACCTCCATGATGCTTGTATCTACTTCAGTTCCATCCAGCGTGGACTTGGCTCTAGTTTTCTTATTTTTCTCTATTGCTCCCAACTCTGTATTCAAGCTGGGTTACTGCATCGGATTTGTTCATCACAGACCCATTGGATTTCTATCTTGAAACTATTTTTTCTTTTACATTCCATTTCTATCTTAAAACTATGTTTCTTTACATTGCGTTCAGACTGAAGATCGTTTTCTCAATCTGCAGTTTGTTTCATACTATCTTAACAATATTTTTCTTTATCAACTGAAGATCTTGTATTGATTTCAACTCCATGTGGTAGACTTAAACACATTCAAAGCATTTAATAATTTTTTTTATAATAAATATAATTAGTTTTTGTTTTTGCAGGTCAGCTTGAATATATTTTCAAACTAAAGTTAAAGTGAAATCAGTAAACAAATTAAAAATCATTTGTTCCAATTATCCAAACGATATCTATTTAAATTTAAGATATTAAAACATATAATTTTCCCGAAATATAATCAATCTCACTTTAATTAAAATAGTAGAACATTTGTTTTCCCAACATATAATCATTCTCGCTTTCTAAATTAAATTGAGAAATAAGTTAATAATAATTTTTCCCACCTCTCAAAATTAAAATTAATTGGTTGATCACTGATGAATAAAAATTCTAATCTTATAAATCAACTCCACTTCCATTCTGATTATCAAATCCATCTCTCGAATTAGTCATATAGTTGATATATTACAATTTATTATCGTTGGGCTTTTCTAATTACAAGGAAATTTTTATACTGACCCATTTATAAGGAATGAAAAAAGCTATATATTTATATATATTTAATTATGAAATAGTTATATATTTTTTTGGTGAAGTATTCATACAATTATATTCCTATAATTAGTTCGAGTGATAAAATATGTGCAATACTAATAGTGAATATCAAAAAGATCTTAATATAATAGTAATGGCGTGTAAATTTGATAGTAGTAATTATATGGCACATCTAAATGTTTTAACTAGTTTAAAAAAACAGTGAATATCAGAGAAAGATCTATGTGATATCAAAACATAAATATATCAAGATTCGGAAGTTATCCTAGTAATGGCATAATACCGACCTCCAACCAAGAGTCGCCCATCTTGATCTCTACGTCAAGACCATCATCCAGTTTTTCCTTGATTCCTTTTTTGGAGAGACAATCTGCATTGATATTGAACTCCCTGCTAATATGCTAAATGGAGGAGTGATGGAGCGATTTCCAGAGTGTAGTGATCTGTTGTTGTTAGCCTTGCCTCGGACATAGTCTATGATTACCTTTGAGTCACCATATATGTGGATAGATAGAATATCCAGAAAAAGAGCGAACTAGGTAAGTCCCCATAACACCATTTCCTCAACCTTTGTATTGGTGCCTCTACCTGCAGCCTAGTGAACATGTAGTGAACATGATATGTCAACTCAGGAGAATAGAGGATTTTGAATCTGCATCCACATGTTGCATTGTGATGCGCCATCGAGAAACCCCGCAGGGTATATGATCTCTGGTCTAATTTTGGTTTTCTTGGACTTTTTAGTAGATATGCCAACTTGTAGTTGAGCAGAGATTATACTTTTGATTCTTTCTGATCTGATAATCACCCTATGAGTGACCTCAGTTAAAGATTTATTGAATGAAGGTATTATAGACTCATATGTTGGTGTGTGTCTCTATGTTATTTAAGCAACGGATCAATCAGATTACAAATACACAAACACTTGAAATGGAAAACAGCAGAGAAACATAGTAAGAAAATACAAGAACACAAGAAATTAATAAGGAGTTCACCCTATCCTCCAGGGCTACATCTCCGGTCCAGCTCTCAGTGGTGCCCTTATTTTATTGTGTCTTGAAGCAGAGAATTACAATGAAGGAGCTCAATTATGAGTCTCCTGAAACAGATTGGTTTGGCAGGGTGGTTCTTGGATTCCCCAAGCCACTAAAGTACACAGACTCTCTTCCTTAACAGCTCTTTGACCTCTCTGGTCTGACAAATCCTCTCAAGGATGGTTTGAATTTCTCAAGCTCTCTGGTGCTCGACGCTGCCTTTGGTCAGCTCAGCCCTCTGTCTTATTAATGATTTTTTCTTCACTGGTTCTTCTCTTTTTTGTCTTCTGTCTTCCTCTCTGGGTGTGTCATTTCTGTTCTCTGTTTATGGCTTTAAAGCCATTCGAGCTCATGGCGGTTCAATTCCTCTTCCCCTCTGGCGATTCACCTGTTACAGCTTCGCTTGGAGTTCCCTGTTTCAGCGTCATCATCAGGCTCTCAGGGATGGCCACTTGTCCTCCCATGAACTGCGCCAGCTTGCCTTGTCAGTTCGTTTCTTCAGATACGTTACAGAATGAGTCATCCGCCACCTTGGCGGTCAAAGCGGACCTCAGATTCTTCTAAATCACGTCTTATTCCCCCATCAATTCCGTCTTCTCCATCTGGCACAATCTCAGTCGTTAGATCTGGAGCCCACAGATCTAACGCCATTCGCTCGTCCCACGTGGTTGACTAGCTCGACCGTTAGCGCGCGATGAGTGGTAGTTTTCTCTCTCCTCCACTTGCCACGTGTTGAGCACTGAGTGGAAACGCTCCTTTTCCATCAAAACTACTTACTGCCCATGGACGCCCCCGATAAATACCGCCGGTTTTCGGAGCGGATCCCGCCTTTAGCGCTTAGCATTTTGTCCCACGGTTTTCCCGACTCCCATGCGACTGAGTGCTCGGGGCTTCTCCATTTTGAGGTTTTTCGCCCAACACTAATCGCACATCAAAAACTCCCTCTATTTCCAGATCCGGGCCTCCCAGGGGCTAATTTCGCCTCCCACGCAGTCTCCATGGGCCTCGATCAGTGTGCTTTGACCAAGGTCCTCGTCGTTCCTTATTGGCTGCCATTGCCACTGGTTTAGAGGTGTTTTTGATCGCTATTTTAAATTCTTTGAATTCTGTCCCGACCTGCTACAACCATGGTTCTTCCGATTAATCTTTATGGATCCAATTCGGATCACGGCCTTCCCACTGAAAAGCTTTTGGACCACCAAAAGTTGGATTTCTTTCAAGCATCGACTAAGTGAGGGTACTGTTGTCTCACTTGCCCAATCTCAATCCACTTTGCACTGCTCAGCTTTGAACCTTTGAGCTCAATTCTGAGGTACTCAACATGTCCTCTGCGCGTTGTCCTCACCTTCTTGTCCAAGACTGTGTCTTCATGCAATTCATTAAGATATTCAGGTAGCAGGTCATCAATAGAAGACAATTGACTTTGCTGTTCAGGATCCTCAAGCATTGAAGGTTCAAACAATTTCAAACAATCTTCATTTATGACTGAGTAGATGTGCATGTAAGTTGGTAGATCAAGGCGGAAAGCATTTTCACCAATCTTTTCAAGTATCCTAAAAGGTCCATACCTAATAAGCTTTAGCTTTTTACCTTCACCTTGCATCATGTCCTTGCTAATATACAACCAGACCTGGTCTCCAACTTGAAAACTATGCTCCATCTGATGCTTGTCATGCCTAGCCTTGTATCTGGCTTGGCTCTTTTCGAGCTATTCCTGTACTACTTGGTGGATTCTCCTGGATCTGTTCAATGAACTTGGTTGCCTTGTCCACGTCATTGTGTCCATCAACTGGGGTATCTTTACCAAATCAAAATCCAAAGGAGACCTTGGTATGAAACCAAAATAGGTCTCAAAAGGAGATCTTTGTGTAGAAGAGCGTTTTGCTCTATTGTAAGCATGCTGCACATAACACAAATGTTCATCCCAAAGCTTAGGATGTTTGCTGCAATATCCTCTGAGTAACTGGATCACTGTCCTGTTAACTACTTTTATCTGGCCATTGGTTAATGGATGAAAAGTTGTGCTTTTCTTCAATTGGGTGTCCATCATCTCCCACAGACTTGACCAAAACCTCCCCACAAATCAAGTGTCTCGATCAGATACAATGGAAGTGGGCAATCCAAAATGAACCCATACATGTTCAAAGAACAGTTTTGCAGTTTGTTCAGTTGTAATTTGTTTATTACAAGGTATCAAAATGCACATTTTGCTGAACCTATCCACAACCACATACAGATAATCATGACCTTTCCTAGATTTAGGCAGTCCTCCAACAAAATCCATGGAAACACTTTCCCAAGGTGGGAAGGGACTTGTAATGGTGGTTACAAGCCTAGTTTTCTATTGTTGGGCTTGCTTTTAGCACACATAGTACACCCTCTTACATATCTAGAAACTATCTCATTCATTTTCGGCCAATAACAAAATCTTTGCAGCTGTGCAACTGTTTTACTTACCCCAAAGTGACCTGATATTAGAGAGGTGTGTGCCTCTCTGATTATCTTTACTCTCTATGTTTGTGGAATGTAGAGCTTCCCACAATGATACAAGAGTCGGTCCTTCACATGATAATACAATTCTTCTACCTTTTTTCCTTGACTCAAAGTTACATATACATCTTTAAAGTCTATATCTTGAGCATATTGTTCAATGTAGCTTTCATGTAGTACAAAATTATGCTGAAGTATAGTAGATGCATTTATAATGGGTCTAGATAACATGTCTGCAACTTTGTTATGTATGCCCTTTTTATCTTTGATGAGTAAATGAAATTGTTGTAGAAAACCCATCCATCTGTAGTGTCTTGATGCTACAATTTGGTCTGGGAGTGTAGATATTGAAATGGTTGATGATCAGTATGTATTACTGTCTCTTTTCCTATTAAGTAATGTTTCCACTTTTTCACACTCTGAACTAATGCATACAATTCTTTATCATATGTAGGATAGTTAACTACTATAGGATTAAAAGTCTTAGAATGATAACATATGGGTTTACTATGTTGTGTCAACGCTGCTCCCATGGCATAGTCACTGGCATTTGTTTGGATCTCAAATGGTCTTTGTAGATCAGGTAGTGCTAGTACAAGTGTTGTACTAATCTTTTCTTTCAAGGTGTCGAAGGCTTTCTGATGTTTGCCTCCCCACTGAAACACCTTGTTCAATCCTGTCAAAGCATGTAAAGGAGCTGCAATTGAGGAAAAGTTAGAGGTGAACTTCCTCCAATATTGTGTTGCTCCTAAGAAGCTTCTCACTTCTGTAGCAGATTTAGGTTTAGGCCAGTTTACAATGACTGCCACTTTAGAGGGATCTATTTTCAATTCACCACCCCCTTCTATATGACCCAAATAATTTAGAATTTTTTTGCCAAATTCACATTTGGAGAGTTTAACATAAAGTTTTTCTCTTTTCAAAACATCTAATGTCTGCTTAACATGCTTTAAGTGTTCCTCCCACGTTTTACTAAAATCAGAATGTCATTCGATACACATAACAAAATCATCAAGAAATGCATGAGTACATTCTTCATTAATCTCATGAAAGTAGCAGGGGCATTGTCAAGCCAAAAGCATAACCAGCCACTCATACAATCCCTGCTTTGTTTTGAAAGCAGTCTTCCATGCATCTTGCTCTGCAACTCTGACCTGATGGTATCCACTGTGCATATCCAGCTTGCTGAAATAAACAACGTCCTTCAATTGATTTAAAAGATTATCTATGCAAGGAAGGGGATAACGATTTTTGATTTTTATCTTATTCAGTGCTCGGTAGTCAATGCACATTCTCCACAAGCCATCTTTCTTTCTCACCAAAACGATTGTTGACCCACATGGTGATGTGATAGGCCTGATGAACCCCTTCTCGAGCAACTCCTGCACCTGCTTCTTGATTTCAACATTCTCTAAAGTAGACAACCTGTACATTCCAATGTTAGGAAATGGAACATCTTGTTACAAAATAATATCATGTACTATTTCCTTTTTGGGTGGCAACCTTTAGGTTCCTAAAATAGGACATCATACTCTGAAACAATCTTTTCTATATCAGCTTGCTGCTTAGCATTACAACCCTCAAATACATTGGTTTGATCAGGTTTCTTTTCCTTTACAACCTTTAGTAAGAATTGTTTACATGAATTTATCATTCTTTTCATCTGCCCTGAGTTTATGAGAGTATAATTATTCTTAAGCTTGTGAGCTCTTACAAAGTATTCAATTCCATTTTTAACAAGTACATACTTGTTCTCAGCTCTATAGAAAATAGCCTTTCTATCATACAAGTGAGGACTTCCTAAAACAATTCCACATATATCCAAAGGAATTATGTCTAACTCAACCTCATCTACAAATGCTGACCCAAAAGAAAACTTAAGTTTGCACTGTCTAGTCACTTGTAGTTGTGCTTTATCATTCAACCATCCTAATGGGTATGGTTTCTTGTGAGGTGTAGTTGCTAATCCCAATTTCTTTACAATTGCTTCAGAAATCAAATTTACTTGTGAGCCACTATCAAGCAAAATATCAATCTTGTGATGTTTGGAAACAACTCAAATATGGAAAAGCTCATGTCTTTTTCTCTCATGTTCTTCATCAATAATAGTTTGAGCAGAATTACTAATAGATGCTTCATAATTCTTACCTTTTATAGTTGTGGCTGCGATGATTGTTTCATCTCCCGAGACTGACCCCAAATATTTCTAAATAGCTGCAACAATCTTCTTCTTTTTGCCCTCGGACTTCTTAGGTCTTAGCTCTGGATGCAAAATCCAACAGCGCTCATCATCATGCCCCTCCTTTTTACAGTGACTGCATGAAGCTTTGCTTTTCTGTGCAGTGTTAGCCTTGCTTTCCACTTCTGCTTTCTTTTCTCCTTGCTCTTACTTGTCGTGGGCTGGATGGTCCCCCAACTTCTGGATTTCCATTATTTCCTCTAGCTTCTAGATAAGTAGCTTGTACATATACCTCATCTATACTAGTGGGATTAAACATGAGGATGGTATGCCTCATGTAGCTGTGTAGACCACCAATGTACTTCAAAAGAGTCTCTAGTGAGTCTAATGAAATCCCTAGAATTAATGCTCTCTTTCTAAATTCTTGAGTGTACCCTTGCACACTTTGCCCTTTCAACTACCGAAGAGTTTGCCAACTCATCATGGCTTGTTGCATGTAGGCCAATAGATAGAACTACTTCTTGATTGTAGAAACAAAGTCACTCCAGACAGAGATAGTCTTACCATGTCTTTTCATGTCAGCTTGGGTTCTACCTTCCTACCAAACCAAGGCAGTGCCTCCTAGGCGTAGGCTTGCTAGCTTAATTTTGCTTTTGTCTAAGTCGATGTTTTGCACTTTGCAATACACATCAATTTGTCTAATCCAATTGTCCAACTTTTCAGCATTTAACTCTCCATCATATATAGGCAAGTCAAATTTAACATCTAGCTTGATCGAAGATGCTTTCTTATTATGCATAGGGATATTAGGAGGAGTGAGAAAGTTTTCCTCTTTCCCTTTTCCTTTTGAGTGGTCACGGTTATGAGATTCTTCTTCTTCTTTATCTTGTTTAGAACCCAATGAATCTTCATCTTTATGCTTTCTAAGGTCCCTATACATTTCTTCTACCATAGACTTTATAGCTAGGAGACTTTCTATGAATTGAGGGTCTGACCCCATAGAACCTTCCTCTAACATTGTCTTCCGAGGATAAACTCTTTCAATTTCAGGATTATTTTCGACCAACTCTCCTTTTCCTAATTTGAGCTTTGATCTAATGAGCATTCAACAGCTAAACCAACACAAGGTTGTCTAACCTTACAGCCTAAAGCTTTGATACCACTTGATCTAATAATCACCCTATGAGTGACCTCAGTTAAAGATTTATTAAATGAAGGTATTACAGACTCATATGTTGGTGTGTGTGTGTCTATGTTATTTAAGCAACGGATCGATCAGATTGCAAATACATAGACACTTGAAATGGAAAACTGTAGAGAAATACAGTAAGCAAATACAAGAACACAAGAAATTAATAAGGAGTTCACCCTATCCTCCAGGGCTACATCTCTGGTCCAGCTCTCAGTGGTGGCCTTATTTTATTTTGTCTTGAAGCAGAGAATTACAATGAAGGAGCTCAATATGGGTCTCGTGAAACAGATTGGTTTGGCAGGGTGGTTCTTAGACTCCCCAAGCCACTGGAGTGCACAAACTCTCTTCCTTACCAACTCTTTGACCTCTCTAGTCTGACAAATCCTCTCATGGATGGTTTGAATCTCTCAAGCTCTCTAATGCTCAATGTTGCTTTTGGTCAGCTCGGCCCTCTGTCTTCTTATTGCTTTTTGCTTCACTGGTTCTTCTCTTTTCTGTCTTCTGTCTTCCTCTCTGGGTGTGTGCTTTCTATTCTCTGTTCATGGCGTTAAATCCATTTGAGCTCATGGTGGTTTGATTCCTCTTCCCCTCTCTCGATTCGCCTGTTACAGCTTCGCTTGGAGTTCCCTGTTTCGGCGTCATCACCAGGCTCTCAGGGATGGCCACTTGTCCTCCCGTGAACTGCGCCAGCTTGCCTCATCGGTTCGTTTCTTTAGATACGCTACGGAATGAGTCATCAGCCACCTTGGCGGTCAAAGCAAACCTCAGATTCTTATAAATTGCAGCTTATTCCCCCGTCAATTCCGTCTTCTCCATCAGGCGCGATCTCAGCCATTAGATCTGGAGCCCCCAGATTCGATGCCATTCACTAGTCCCACGTGGTTGACTAGCTCGACCGTTAATGTGTGATGAGCCGCGGTTTTCTCTCTCCTTCGCTTGCCACGTGTCGGGTGCTAATTGGAATCGCTCCTTTTCCATCAACATTGCTTACCGCTCATGGACGCCCCCGATCAATACCGCCGATTTTTGGAGCGGGTCCCGCCTTTAGCGCTTAGCCTTTTGTCCCATGGTTTTCCCGGATCCCATGCGACCGAGTGCTCGAGGCTTCCCCATTTTGAGGTTTTTCGCCCAACGCTAACCACACATCAAAAACTCCCTTTGTTTCCCGATCCGGACCTCCCAGGGGCTAATTTCACCTCTCGCGCAGTCTCCATGGGCCTTAGTCAGCGCGCTTTGACCGAGGTCCTCATCGTTCCACGCTGGCTGTCACTGCCATTGGTTTAGAGGTGTTTTTTATCGTTGTTTTAAATTCTTTGAAGTCTATCCCAACCTGCTACAGCGATGGTTCTTCCGATTAGTCTTTATGGATCCAATTCGGATCACTTTCCAACACCAATGCATAATTTTCTTGGTAGTCTTTGAAAATAATATTGTTCCTCCATCTCCAGATCTCCCAAAGGAAAATAGGAGGGTTATAGCACCATGAAACTTGTTGTTTACTCCACCATTCTAGATATTCAGTTATGAAAGTGAACTATGGGAGCTGTAGTCCATATGAGGCATCCAGGTTTTGCCAGATTTTAGAAACCTCAGGGCACTTGATGACCAAATGCCAATTATCTTCTTTCGCACTTCTGCATAGTACGCAAAACCAGGACCGGCCCAACTTCTTTTTTGAGGTTTTCCCAAGTCAAACTTTTGTTCCTCCAGACTAACCAAAGAAATAGAGTGTTTTTATAGGGATGTGGGAGTTCCAAAATTTTGAAAACTAGCATACCTCAGGATGAGTGGCGTCCAAACAACAGAGTATTTTATATGTATTCACCACCATAATGTTGTCTCGCATTTTTCCTCGCCATGTGATCGAGTCTCTTTCCGAGTCCTTGCAGATCCCAAACAGATGTAGTTGCGTGCGGATCTGGTCCCATTCCACAATGGGTTGTCCATATAGTCCCAACTCCATGGAATACTTCCAAATTGGGCAACTGTTATGCCAAGTCATAATGACTTGTTGCTAAAAGAAAATGACTGATTCATTAAGACCATGAATGAGGGGGTCCGAGATAGCGTCGATGTTGCCATGTCAGTCCCGACCAATTGCAATATAATTTCTAGTGCTCAGTGTCCATATAAGCAGTGATAGAAAAAGATGATTAATCTTTGTAAAGTTGCGTCATGTGATGTTCTTCTGTAGTAGGCTTGCTGAAAAAAAGAGGTAGTGGCTTGACTGATATCTTTTTCTGTTTGAAATTTGTTACCATCTGAGTCATAGATCTCCCATATAGAATTGGTTCGACGCCTGTAATTAGCATATCTATGGAAGAACTTAGTGCTCTGGTCTCCTTCCCGGATCCAGATAGCTCTGCTCTTTAATCTCCATGTGGTCTCCTTTATGAACAACAATGTCTGCCTTTGTAATTCCAGTGCATGTATGCAGTTGTGGATAGCATCCAGGAGAGAGTGATCAGTTAAGTGAGGGCGGATCTCCTGGAGTTCCCTATTAATAGCTACAAGTTCTCTATTCAAGTTTTGTTTCTTTCTAATCTCCCACCGCTTGGTCTCCATCTGCAAGATCCCCAATTTATCTAGAAAGAACCCCATATGGGAGGGATGTTGATTCACTTCTATGTTCCATACATCCTTGACACGTTCAGTATAGGCGGGATCCTCCAACCAAATCTGGTTAAATTTGAAGGGCAAGCCACCATGGTATTCATCTTGGCGCCAGAGGAGAGCAATGGGGCGATGGTCCGATATACGACAGCTGATAATTTTAGATGAGACCAACCCGAGCCACTCAATGATCTGTTCATGTAGTAGGAAGCGGTCACGCTGCTTAGCAATGTAGCTCTCACCCGACCGTCTATTATCCCAAGTTGGAATGATAGTGGAGGGGCAAATATGCACCAAGTTATGATCCATGATAATGTCCTTAAGTCTGTTCTCCATGACATTGACCCTTTTGGTGCGGCCCCAGATCTCATGAGTGCCAACCGAGCAATTTAGGTCCCCGCCATGACAAGAGATGAAAGGTCAAGCATCTCCGACTCAAGGAGTTGCTGCCAAAAGTGCTCCCGATCACGTTATGGAGCATATACATTGAGTATATGGATGCGGCCCGAGAGGCCGCGTATGTGTCCAACTAGAAGAATCCTACCAAAGCAGGAGAAACCCCTGACCTTGACCCATTTGGGATCCCAGATTGCTATCAGACCACTTGAGAGGCCGTCTGCAATTGTGGCGGTCGTGTGCCAGTGCGGAAGCATTTTCCGAAAGTATAAAATCCCCTGGGGAGCAATGTGGATAGTTTCTTAAAGAAAAATAATATAAGGGTGAATAGAGTAAAAGAGAGCTTTTAGGGCCAGAAATTTAGGGGCGACCCCTACACCTCTCATATTGAGGGAAAGAATAAAGGTCATGTTTGTCCTTGAATGGGCTTTCGTGCTCCAAGGGCCCAAGTGGGGATAGAATAAAAAATGGGAACATGAATAAGGGCATGAGAATGAGTGGGACTGAAATATGGGGGGGCACATGGTCGTCCATGAAAGTGCCTACTATCCCATGGCTTTTTGCGGCAGACAATGATGTTACTAGCAGATATAGGGCTGATGTGGGGGGAAGAGGGGTCAGGCGGTTTGTGGATGGTGAGTGACCGGAGGTCCAAAGTTTTCCTCTGGAGGAGGAAATCCAGGTCACTATTCATGGAATTCGTGGGAGAGTTGAGGGGTGAATGTGGCGATACGGGAGTCGGTTCGGGAGACAGGTCTGAAACGGGGGAGGAGGGAATGTTGTGAGGTGAAGACTTTGCTGAGATATACATAATGTTAGTGGAGGAGAGTGGGTCACGGAGCGTTAGATGTGGCAGAGAATTAGGTGGAGGTGACAAGCAATCACGTGGAGTGGGAATATGATGAGCAATCCCATGAATAGTGGCATCATGTGAAAGGGAAACCGACCCTTTAGAGTGAAGCAAGGAGGATAGAATGCGTATAGGTGCAGATTCTAACGGAAAAGCAACAGAGTGATGAAATGTTTGGCAGTGAGTAGAGGGCAGAGAAATACCTGCAGGCTTTGGAGAGCCGGGGTCATGTGATGGAGTCTCAGTCCCCCAATGCGAGGAAGCTTCAACGAATACAACTTTGGCCTATTACCAGAATCCCTTCCGAGGACATCGAGTCGCCATACGTCCGGGGCCCAAACGCTAAGGACAATGGGCCAGTAAGTGTCCTGTGCGATGACAATTTAGGCAACGGAATGGGACGCCCTAGAAATCCAGTTGCTGAATCAATTTAATATCACTCTAGCTGAGTGTAATGTGGTCCAGGAAGCCCCTTCCGTATTCCTTTTCAATGAGAATCCATGCCACCCTTTTGTCAGGTGCCCCAAAACACTTAGGATCCACATACACAAACTTTCCAATTGTATTTCCAATATCGGTGAAAACACGCTTCTGCCAAAATTCGATGGAGAGACGAAGCAACTTAACCCAAATAAGATTATTCTGTGGAGTTTCCTTCAACCGGTTAAAGCCAATGTACCAGGGGTATAAACCATGAAATTACACCCATTAATGCAAGGAATGGATTTAATTTTAATGAGGTCTTCCTAACAGAGAAAATGGAAGTTGTACCATGCATTGAACAGATCAACCACCGTAACATGTAATCAAGCAGAATTCTCCATTTTGATTTTAACCAGACTCGCATGTCTGACTCCTCCATTTTGGCAAAGTGCCACTTCCCAACTAGAGCACGCTTTTGAAGGCTAATTACACGATAAATAAGCACATATTGTCCAAAAGCCAAAATTGGTGCAGGTTATGTGATTTTAATAGCATTGTTGCTGGGGTGGAGAGTTAACCGTTCATGAATCATGTGTGCGTGTCCATGCAGTGGCGAGGGCGTATGTGAGTCATCTGGCAGTGTGTGCAATGGAGAAGATGAAAGTCATGTGTCCAAAGGAGGCCCCCCCGCCCGAATGTTGTTCGGCCTCCACCATGGCATGGATGACTGCCTCGTGCTAAGGTGTTTGATGCCAGAATGTCCATTGCCACGTGATATACAGGAAAGTGTCAAAACGATCGAGAAAGAGAAGGCAGATGATAAAGAGTAGTTAGAAGGTGGGTGGGGGTAAATGAGCCACAGGGAATGTCTGGGGATCTACTGAGCCATAGGGAATGTCTAGGGATCCGCTAAAAAACAACATCGGAAGACGTACCCACATGGATGAAGACAGATTGGGACGCCGCCAGTGTTGAAGTCCAATTGAGGAAAGTACCTAGAGTTAGGAGAAGAATAAATATAGAAATGGAGATGGACGGAGGTTGAAGATCCCAATTCAGGATGTGCAGATTGTGATTGTCAGAAATAGAAAGTGGGATTGTGACCCAGTAGCATCGCTGCGGAGAGGGGCCCACAAATTTGAAATCCAGCCGGAATAATGTGCAGTGAGCCGCCTGGAAAAATGTGTAGCAGGTCGGAGCCGAGACAGAGCCGAGTATCGAAAGCGGATAATGGTAGACAAGGGATCAAAGGATAGAAGTCAATCAATGCCCATTACAACAGCAATCGCAAAGACGAAAACCAAAAGAGATGCACAGGCGACAAATGGTGAATGAACTAAGCCAGCAATGACAAAGAATGTTGTAGCCGTGATATGGAGACAATCAGTTCCTCCAAGAGGGACTGAGGACAGATGAGACGGTAGAGATCAGAGGTCAGTCTAGAGAGGCATATGGACGTGAGGGAGGGGACAGAAGTTGTTGACGAATTATACAAATAAGGAGGTAAGAGGCTATGCCTAGAAGAACGGCAATATGGAGGACCTCTGAGTGAGCAATAGATAGAAGAGTATTGAAGGGATTGAACGTCATCAGGTGAATGCGAATAAGCAGAGGAAAAGGTTATAAAACCAGATATGCAAACCTGAAACCTGTTAGATGTTTGCCGTAGCATCACGCCGCTCTAATGACCCAGAGCATGTAGCACTGAACAGACTCCCGGAACTGTGGCATGTTCATTACAAATCTTCACAACGTCACATAGCGCAGAATCCCAGCAAACCAGCGCGTGTTGGGAAGATAGATGCCTTCAATCTTTCTCTTCGCAGCACGACAGCTTCCGGCCAGGGTTCCAAACAGTTCAAAAAACAGAGAAATGTGAAAAGCTCCCAGCAGGAGGAAGCCCAGGATAATTTTTACCCAGTTTGACCATTCTTCAGTAACATATGTCATACAGGAATTAAACGGTCTATGATCTGGTTAGTATTGTAAATTTAAGGTGATGGGTTAAGAACTGTAAGCACCAATTTATTATACATCTCCTTTACAGTGTAGCTTATGCTAGATTGGTTCCCGAATTCCACAGGGCTAAATATGCGGCGAAACTGCTGTCCAAAGCTCTGGCTCCAATGCCCGACCGAATTTCCGGACTTGCACCACCCATCTTACTGGGTGACGGTAGTTGTATTTCTTTGAATGGTTATCTACATGGTTATCAAGTTCGAATTTGAATATGATAAGATAGAAGTTTCAAATTCGATAAAATTAGATAATAAATATCTTAAAAAACAATGTTTTTGGGTTAATTTTTTCAATAATTAATTTTAAATTTTAAATACCTCCCATTTATATTTTATGTAAAGAAATCTCCCATTTATATTTTATTTTTTTTCAAAACTTAGATATAATATTTTTTTTTTAAATTTTGACATTTATTTATATAATAAATATACATTTATAAAATGTAGGTTAAAAACTAATTTATTTATAATCCTTCCATGAATAAAAAATAATCACTCATTAAATTAAACTACTTTCACGCATGTTCCTTTTATTAATTTCTAAATTCCCATTTTTTTTTTTCACATTATTTGTTCGTATAACATCTATCTACTTCTATTCAAAAGGCATCGTATAACATCTAATAAATAATAATGCTTTTGGATATGAGAAATTTTCATATAATATAATCTATTAATTAACCAGCTATTTAGAGAATTGACGTACTGAATTAAACCCTTATGCTACGAATCAGATTAATTTTCGTATTTTTTGCCCCAGTTCGGGTAAGTTTGATAACTATGGTTCGGTATATTACTTATTTTTTCATCGTACTGAAAAAAATTATTACTTATTTTTTCATGAACATCGAAGCTGGTTTGAATTGTTCCATATATGGCTTGTTTTTTCATCAAACAATGAAGCTCGACAATGTCCCGATTTAGCTCAGTCTAATTGGAAAAATAATAACGTGAAAGTTATAGGGCCATCCGCAAATCCACATAATTCCTATGTTGAAGGCCAAATACTAGACATTACCATTTTTTTTGTGGGAGTTATCTATTGAGGTTGAGGAATTGCGCAGATGCTTGAAAATGTCAGCAAAAAATTTCAAAAAATCTTGTAGAGGCAGCGTTTGAATCTTGTTTTTATGGTGGAAATAGATTTACACCATCAAAAATGTTTAGGACACCAAAATTTTTGAAGTTTAACGATTATAACTTGGATTTACAAAAATCATTGCCAGATTTTCTCTAAATATGACCAGAATTTCCATAACTTGATCAATTCCTCTCATTAATTAGGCTATGGCATTTTTTACAAAAATCCTTGCCAGATTTTCTCTAAATATGACCAGAATTTCCATAACTTTCCGATTAATTCCTCTGATTAATTAAGCTATGGCATTTTTTACAAAAATCTTTGCTAGATTTTCTCTAAATATAACTAGAATCTCTATAACTTTTGGATCAATTCTTCAGATTAATTAGGCTACAGCATTTTCGTGAGTGTCGCGTCTAATCTCTCTCGTTGACGCTGTTGACACTTTTGTTGGTTCAATTTCTAGCTTTTCGGGCACTCGAGAGTCGCTGTATGTTGTTTAGGATGGTTTCAATTTGTTCAACAAAAGATGGTGTTGACACTACTACCTTTTATCTTTTGCGGGGACTCCAGAGTATGTCAGATGGAAAAATGCACAACCTTATTTCTTATATATAAATATAAAATTTCCATGCAGAGTCTTACCCTTTCCTTTTTCTATGTCTCAGATGGAATCCATATGAATATAGTTATTTAAAAAGCGGCTGTCAAAGTTGGACATGTGACTTTGGGACGTTGAAGGTTAGGGAGCCCACTATGCTCCATCTTCATATAGAATTTAAAAGAGGATGGCGTGGCCAACCTTCTCTATGTAATATATATGCAAATTGCAACATTAATTTTTATTTAGTTTTTATTATGTTTGATTGTTTTGAAAGGAGAAACTTTGTTTTCTAGTTTTGTTGTATGTCTGGGTTCTTACTTTGTCGTAGGTGGGACAACTTTTTTGGGCATGTGTCAAAGGAAGGTTTGACTTTAGCGGTAAAATCACAAAACTATGGTGTAGTCAGTGGACTTTCTATCAAGGTCAGACGTTGGCCTTTAATTCTGATTATGAATCGATATGCACTTGCACTCTAGGTAACTTGGATTTTAGGTTTGGAGGTCTTCGGCGCACTAGAAGTTGAGCAATGAAAAGGGTGTAGACATTGGACATGTCGGGGTCGCAAAGCTTGGGACGTTGATGGAAACATTGAAGGTCGACGTTGCAAGACAAGGGGGTGCTAGTCTTTCTCCAACTCACACGACCTCGCCTGTTCAAATTCAGAGAGCTGGTTAGAATAGGGTAATGTTTTATTCTTCTAGCTCAACAATTTCATTCTCTAGTTTCGATTTTAGATGGTGGATGTTCATTGGTTTTATTTTGAGTTCAACTAGGTTGGGTAATGACCTAAATTATGGTGTCTCCCAATGAGTATTAGACCCTTCCAGGAGTCTTTCATTAGACATTCATTTTCATTTGTCCTCCTTTATTTGTTGGCCTTGTCTATGGAAACCTAGAACCCCTGGGTTTTGTCTTTTTCTTGCTTTCTTAGTCTCAATCCTTTGAGTCCCTAGGTGTTTTGGGTAAGCTATCTTGTCTGGCTATTTTTCTTTTGGCCTAGTATGCCCCATCAACAAATGCACACCGTTGAGGGGCTAGAGGTAGAGGCCCTCAAGGTAAGATGCATGCCTAAGCTCAAGTTCAAGATGTTGCAACCATCTTCCATTTTTCCTTCCCCATCTGGAATTTGTGAGGAAATTCACCAACTCGAAGCCTTAACCACCAATGATTGACAAGCTTACTTTGATTAAGAAATCCAAGTGGAGGTAGCTAATTGGGTTTTTGACCCTAGCCATACTAGGGGAAGATGGAGCCAATACCTGAATTCCATCACCCTCCATTTGTAGATGAAAACAATTGCGGGAAGGGTCTTGAAGAAGAAACATGAAGATCACAATTATATAATCTCTTCTTTGAATGAAATCAAGTGGGTGCAATGTTATCAACGCTCATGTCTTCTTGTTAGTTTGGATGCTCGACTTGCTCACCTTTGAAAGTCATCTTCAATGTGATCTAAAATCTTCAACTCATGTTGGAACAAGCACTCAAGACCCAACCCTAGTTACTTCTTCAGACTCTTGGTGATACGCTATGCCTGCGACATTGTTTTCTTTATATATATATATATATATATATATATATATTGTTATAGGATTTAGAGTTTTTTTAACATATTTTTGGACAAATTTGTTGGAATAATAAATTTGAGTTGTGGACTCTCCACAATTAGAATGCTTTAGGAATTTTTAAAGTGTTAAATCTTTGTATGCAAACAAAAACACATTTTAAATTACAAAGATCACAACTTGACTAAGATTATTTCAATTCGGACCAAAAACTCCAAAACTTACACATAATACCTATTTAAAATTTAAAAATATTAATTTTCTTACTTTAATATATTAAATTATAAAATAAAATATATATTTATAAAACTAAGTTATATATATTTACAAATATCTAAATTTTACAATAATCATTTATATATGATAAATTTGATACATTTTCAAAATACATCTTGCTTAATAACTTATATACTTTGTAATAAGATTTAACTTCCATGTTTCCTCGGATGGAGAGTAATTTGTGTATATGGTCATAAATTTATTTTATAGAGGTTTATAAAAATATATAAATTTAAAAAACATTCATTAGTTAATGTTATAGATTTCAAAGAATACATCTCACTTAAAATTTGAAATATTTTAGTGGGCTATTTTTAAAACAATAATATTCGATATAAATATCTATGATATTTCTATGTAGAATTCAAGATTGTTTTTTAGATAATCATATTTATAATTTGATTTAAATTGTGTATATTAACGTGTGTTGTGAGCAATGCTATATATAACAAGTGTTGCATGCAGCCAGTAGTCCCTGCCTATATAACCGAAAAATTAGCAAGTTGCCTATGAAGTGTGTGACAATTGTTGCCGTTGGCAAGCACTAATTGGAATGAATTGTCCAAAACGAAATTACTCGCCGATGCCAATTCCCCATTTCATTTCTTCTGTTACCAGACAGGGACTTCTCCAGATTTCCAAGAGGCATGCAGATATGGAAGAATCGCAGGTATGGAAAATTTCATGCATCTCCAGATTTCAAAGAGGCATATAGATATGGAAAACATCAATATTTTGCGTGTCTCCAAAACACATACTTTATTTGTTTCCGTTATATGATCATAATTGCATGTGAAGCCTACGCTATGGAGAATGAGCTGAATGTTGAAGGTATTCTGGTGCGCTCAGCCTAAGGTATTCTTGTGCGCTCAGGAAAATGAGCTGAATGTATTCTAGTGCGCTGCACTGAGGAGAATGAGTTGGGAATTGTTTTTGTATTGTTTTGCGTTTTTAGCAGCAGGTGAAGGTGTTTTCATGTTTTTTTAGCAGATGTGAGACTGCCATATGACTACCATGCCAATACCCATGTGAACAACGACTTACATGACACCTTTTCAGATCACAAAAAGTTTGATGAAAAAGTTTGACACGTGGTTCTTACCAGAGACACGTTATCAACTGCATGAACCAACTTGGTCAAATGGAGCCCGTTCGTCGGACTACGTGTGGAAGTTTTCCATTAATGTTTTATTTGGGATAAGTTTCAGCGAGAACCAGCACGCCCGATTTTCATCTCCTTGCTAATCAATAAACTCTATTAATGTTCGTTGAATCTTGAATTGTCCGTCGAATGCTAATTACATTCTTCCGAGAACAACGCTGCTGTTGTCCATCCGTTAAAGAGAAGACCGAGAAGCATCTGAGAGTGCGACCGTTATATTAACGGAAATACTGGCAATAATGGCGAGTCTGTTGGTGTTTCAGGTAATTTTTAATTAGCAAAATATGACTTATTTTTCATGGATCGCTATGTGGGCACTGTTCAAAACCATTAGAGTCGTGCTAAAACAACGTAGCGTTTCAGGTAAGGTCGTCTTTGCTTGAGGAATTATAATATAAAAGAAATTGAACAGGAATGACCTATCAAAATCCATGGCCAAGTTATTTGAAATCTCTGCACAGCGAACAGATGAAGAACATGGTAACATATTGGACTATGAGCATTAACCATTAAACTTACCTCACTTGGATCTATTATCACAGTCAATCATGTGTTTTTTGCACCGATGGTAACATATTGGACTATGAGCATTAACCATTAAACTTACCTCACTTGGAGCTATTATCACAGTCAATCATGTGTTTTTTGCACCGATTCTCACGCATACAGATCATCTAGATCAAAAATCCATAACCAGATATTTTGTTATTTTAATTATATTGCAAAAATAGCTCTGACTAAGTTTGACACTAAACACTAAGCATGGTAACCAGTCACCAAAAAGTAGCCCTATGTTTGTGACCACAACTTGACCTCGGATATAAGAAAGTAAATTCAGATATAAATAATTAGAGATTTTAGAAATTTAAATTTGGTATGATTTTCATAAATTGGGTGTGGAACCAGATATTTATAACTTATATGATCTCATTAAAAACTTAACATGTCCACAAATACACTCCCCCATTGTAATCATCTTATTATGAGATTAAGACATCCAGAAACGCTCATAAGAGGCTTATATCCTTCCACATATACAGTCTCTATTTCATTGAATTTGAAGCTGTAGCTTTTGAAGAGAAAATATACATTATTAACCATTATCCCTTTTCAAAATAATATAATTTTAATCAAGGTTTTTTCCGGCTATATTGGCTCAGATGTGCTTACCACGTCGAAACCACCCTTTTTTTTGAAAATAATTTTTTTAAGGCTGTCTTTCCCTGTTTTGCCTTGCAGGATTCGCTGTCCCGGATATCCGTTGCAGTTGGGGAGTGGGGCCACGGTCTCTTCATCAGCTCTTCTCCAAGTTCAAGTCTCCACTCATACGCATCATATCTCAGCTGGATTTGCTTCATTTCCAAGAATCTTCTCGGAACTTCGTTAACAGTCTCTTGATCATCGCTTCTCCACCTTCAAGTCTACACTCAAACCCATCATATATGACCTGGATTTGCTTCAATTTCAATACTCTTCTTGGAACTTCCTTAACATTCAAGCCTTTCACATCATATTAGATCATATGGGCATTAGAGAGGCTTCACAGAAAGGCATCGGAGTTTGAGACACTAAGGCGTTTCTATTGGGTTTCCTCCGAGCATTTGATGTGGTGGATTTTCTTCGAGCTTTCTAGGTCATGGGATTCCCTGCAGGATTCTACGGTTTGGCTATCCCCACACTACTGTTTCACCTCGCATTCATGTTATCCTATATAAAGGCTGCGATGAATTGGGCTCTTCATTTTGCTGGGGTAGCCGAATCTCGAGAACTTGACAGCTCTTCGTGGCTAGATTTCGCTGATATCAACTCCTCTTCCGTTCGACCTTCAATCTCTGCTGATACGATTAGAAAGAACTTGCTGATTGTAAAATTCGGGAAGTTTGGGGAGAGATTCTGTGAGTCGTTAGGGGATGACATTAAATGTGCGGCCTCCCTACTGAGGATTTGGCGGCCTGCTGTTTGCTGCCGAGACTCTGGAACCCCACTCAAGCAACTCTTTGCTTGTATCATCCTTGTCTACAATAACTTCAATGAAGCATAAGCAAATCCTTTTTGGGTCCTAGGGCAATTTTAATAGTCTCTACAGCCTCTTCTTCCGTTTTAAACTGCACAGAAAGAAAGGGTGTTGTTAAATAACAAAACAAATACCTGGTACACAGTACTTAGGCATCCTGTGTTTTCTAGGGTTGAGAAAAAACTATGAAAAGCTGACAATAACAACAAAACTGCCATGATAAGAATAAAAAAGAGAGGAGTAGATTAAGATCACCAATCTAATACAGAATTTTGACCAACCAAAGGTAAGTCCTAAAATCTACAATAATGTAAAAAAATACCTTGGCAGTCCAGCATTTCCCTTCACCGTTATGAATTGGCATCTACTAAACCGGTGTAGTTCCAATTCTTTATGACATTGTATGGGCCATCATGTATTTAAACTTCTATAGTATATCCTCCATTATTAATCAGAAAAATGATAGGATTCTGCCCATTTCGAATCATAGTAGACACATCTTGGACTGTCACATGTTGAAATAAGGAAGAACACATCTTGGATTGTCACCTGTTGAAATAAGGAAGAATACATTTAGGGATAAAAACTTACTGATTTTTGGACAAAACAGATAACCCTAAGGAATTTAATATTTCAAATACAGATTCATTGTTATTCATTAAATAAAATATTACAGAATTTTATATAAAAATCCTTGCATCTGCACCTGAAAGCTTCCATCACCAATGCATGATATTAAACGCTTCTCTGGCGTTGCTTGAGCATATCATACGACATTTGGAACTCATACCTGCTGAACATACATTTAGCTCAACGAGCAAACAACGACAAATATAGAGCACCATGAGAGTGAAAAATAGAGCAGCATAATAGCAGGTCCCTCTCATCAGAGAACAAACATTTCTCTTTCATCACTCATTGCTGCCACTCCTGCCATTACATTGCTGCCACTCCTGCCATTGCAGACTTCGGCTCTGAAGCCTATCCAACAACACTCTCACCGGAAACCTTCTTCTGCACATGGTAAAAACTAATTCCATATTGTGTTTGGTGGCAAGAAATTGAGAGGCGGTGGTAGCCAGCTACCTGAGAGGTGGCAGACGGTGGTAGCCAGCTGCCTGAGAGATGAGAGGTGGCAGCTATATAATAAACTTTGCATGTGCCTAAGTTTCATGTTTGTCACCACAATTTTCCAAACTTTGGATAAAATATAACTTGTCACCACATTTTTGCATTGGTATAAGCTAAGCCTGCAATAAGAGGTCCTTTCTTACCCAGCCAAAAACCTTCGTTACAATTTTGATAGACGAAATTTGTCATTCTAAAACATTGGTTTAACCATGATAACGCCAAAAGAACATGGTCAACATATGAATTAATGCAATCACCGTCAATGTCAATATATGCTCATCGTTGATACAGAGGTTTGAGCCAGCAGTGTAATTCGCCATCGTAACACCGATTCGAGCCACCGAAGTTGTCCTGCGTAGCCTTCAATCCTTGCGTGATCAAAAATTCTCTTTGCAATAAAACCTAGGGCTCAATGACCAACACGACAGCTATTGGATTTGAGAAATTTGTTACGGGAACTAGGTTTAGGATGACAACTAATTCTCAGGAATTTGCTCCGCTCTGCATTCATGAGCCCTCTAGGGTTCCAAGAGCTGTAGCCTATTCTGAACAGCATAAAGACAAACCTTCTTTCCCAAATTTCTGACAAATTAACCAGACACTGTACTTCTGAATCCTCGAATGCATTCTAGACCAGAGTACTACATCTCTCTCCCTTGCTCCATGCGTTGTGGTACCGCACTAGTCACGATTCTGGAGCATTTCATTCCAGCTCTGAAAGTTGCAAATAAATTAATTTAAGTTAACTTTTAACTCAAATTTCAAATTAATTGTTTATTTACTATTTTTAAATATGTTTTTATTCGCATTCATTTACGAATGAACGATCAAATCTGTTTAGGTTAACATACATACTTTACATGAATATCTCTCCGAACCGTATCTGGTTAATTCTTTAATTACCTAATTTATAAATGGTCCTAGACTCCAGCCTTTTGAAAATTCATATATATGCGTCGCGGTATGTTCGTTTACACACAAATAGAGGTGATATAACAATAAATGGATGTAAATTTAAATGCGAACCTGCATAAAACCTACAATACAACACAAAATAAGGTCCTGATGATCCCAATTTGACTCTCCCTCTCCTACATTTCTTTGCACGTCCTCTAAATACATCCAGTCTCAATCCTTATAAATTCTAGAGATAGTTATAATAATCAGAGCACTAGAGATCGAAGAAAAGTAAGATAAATATAAATTCAAACTCAGGATATCAATTAATGGCTACAAGAAAAGCCAAATAATTCTAATAAGTAAAAATAAATCAATCTTGGACACTTATACGCAAATGTATACGGTGAAAACCTGCAATTGTGATGAAATGAATCTGAATCTGTATAAATTCTATATTGATGAAGAAAAGAAAAGAAAATATATATCTAACTAAATTCATCCAAGAACAGGGAGTCGAACATGAAGTTGAGCCGATTAAATATAAATTTACAAAGGTCGAACTCATGCATAAAATTTAAGTAAACAAATAAATCTGTCCAAACCAGCAAATCTATCCTGTTAGGAGAAGTATACCTAAATTAATTCATCCCTGAGGAGAGGAGGGATGAGGAGACGATTAAATACATATATCATTCTCTCTCCGTGTAAAGAATGTTATGTATATACAAATGCCCTGTTATCAGACAAACCCTATTATGTTATCAGACGCACTGATGAAGATATAAAAATGTATATACATAAACGCAACGACACCATATGTAAATCTAATAAGCTGAGACAAATTACCTATAAAACTTGAGAGGTGGCAGACGGTGGCAGACTGTGGTAGCCAGCTGCCTGAGAGGTGAGAGGTGGCAACTATATAATAAACTTTGCATGCGACTAAGTTTCATGTTTGTCACTACAATTTTCTAGACTTTGGATAAAATATAACTTGTCACCATATTTTTGCATTGGTATAAGCGAAGCCTGCAATAAGAGGTCCTTTCTCGCCCAGCCAAAAACCTTCGTTAAAATTTTGATAGACGAAAATTGTCATTTTAAAACATTGGTTAAACGATGATAACGCCAAAAAAAACATGGTCAACGAATGGTTTAATGCCCAGTCAACGATCTATCGATCACTAATAGTCCCAGGTAGGGACTAATAATTATGAAAAGAAGATGATTTATAAAATATTATTTCTTTTATTTTTTAATTTAATTTAGAGATTGATTTTGGGGCAGGTAAGTATTTAAGTTGAAGAGATACTATTTTTTCTCAATTTAGTAGTAGCATTGTTAATGCTTTTATATTATATTTTGTCTGGATTATTGGCTTGTAGTTGTTATTTATGTTATGTTTTTTTCTCTAAAATGTGTGTGGGTGTTAATAACATTGTTGGGTGTGCTCATATGAAAAGTTGGTTTTGGGGTGTGTTACATAGTATTTTGTTACACTTCTCATCTTGTATCTTGAAGTGTCAAAATAATGAAAGTTGTCAACGTATTCACCATGAAACATGTTGAGGAGCATCTCTGAAGAACAAAAGAAAAACTTGCCCTGAAATATTTCTAGAGAAACTTGTCAAAAACATTGTTTTTAGGATCAACACTTTTTGCATCACTAGTGACCCGTGCTGATACCTTATTGCACTATAATAACCTAGCGTTGCTAGCATGACTTTTATAAGGAAAACTTGAGCTTAACCTCTTCAGGCAGTTTTTTCTAAAGTGGAGGAGAAGCTTCTCTTACTATATGTCTTGAGAACGACGAACTGGTTACACATGAATAAGGATTGAAACAAGATCTCCCATTCTTGGTCCTCGATCCTACTGTCATGGATCTTTCCCTTAAGATATGTATCCTCACCCTCCTTTTATGGATCCTTAACTCCCTCTCCTTCCCTATAAATGAGATCCCTACTATCCACAATTGGTTGGCTATTGCTTGGTTTCCTTCCTAGTGCTAAACTATGCCCAAATGCCGCCCATTTGCTAAGGAGAAAGGAGTACTTGAAGGTTGAGGCTAGGACTTGGAAACTCACTTAAAGGAGGCTTCCAACATCAAGGCTTAAGTGGTTGTAATGCTGCCTTTACCATCTATTAATAATACATTATGTGTTTGCTTACCATAAATGTGTTAGTTATTGCTCATTTAGTGTAATACTCCTTGATCTATTACACAGTTTATATTGGAATGAATTTTGCTATGTATGCATTTGGTGTTTTCACACGATCTTCCTTGTAGGTATTCATCCATACCAAAAAAGAGGAGATTGATCTTGGACATATTTGTTTTCGTTTGTTGCTAGATCCTCCCATAGGACTAGAGGGATTGCTTCTATCTGCAGAAAGGATTGCCTGCACAAAAGGGTGCAACATTGATGCAAGTACAAAAGTTTGATGTGATGGTATCCTCTTTAACATTGGTACTAAAATCATCGAGAGTTTTAGTGTCCTTCCTTGTCACGTGAGTTAGATCATTATATTATTTGTCATCCATCTCAATTCTTTTAGAGTGGAAAAATTGGAGGAAGAAGCTGACAAGACCATTTTTACCATCAGGACCCAATTTGGTAAATTGTGGTCTGAAACCTTCTAGGAGTAGTTTCAGGCATCAAACACCATTTTTTGGGGTAAATTTTTTATGCTTAACTAAAACACCCTTTAGTGTTATTCCACATAGAGACCTTTCCAACAATGCAAGAATCACCTCAATTAGAGTCCGTATGCAAACATTATGCCACTCAGAAGTTGAACTTCTTGTTTTGGCCGAGAGGATGCCATATTAGCCCCCATTATTCATGAAAAAGGGCATAGCCAGATCATGATGAAAAAGGCTATAAAAAATTCCATTTTATAACTGTAGTTAAGAGTAAAAAGAGTCAAACTTAACCACTAGTAGGCTATTGAGCTATGATATAACCAAACCACTAGGGGGAAGAGGGGTTCCATTTTATTTAAGTGCATTTTGTTAATAGATAAGAAAATTAGTTGAGTGTGGATAAGAAAAGATAAAACTAAGAGGATTTGTGCACTGTAGCAACTCACAGGCCACAAGCCTCACTTCTTTAGACTTGCATCTATTTTTCTATGCAGAAAAATAGAGCATAACGACCTTTCATTCTAGTTGGGTTTTCTCCCAAAAGAGTTTCCGAGGTTATATCTTGTTTTAATTTTTGGTTTGTGAGTTTTATTTCATTGTTCTCTATTTTTTTGCATTATTATAATTTGTATGTATACACAATAAACAATAATTTATAGATCCATACATCTAAGGAGAAATAAACCCTCATAGATTTTGGATTTTAAGCATAATTTTATCATATTTGTTGTGATAAATTGTCTAGTGGAATAACTATGACAATTTACAAATCAATTTGTGTATATTATTTCTACCATTCTGCTACCTAATTTACTATAATGATATATCATTGTGTTGAAAATTAGTTTCATATTAATAATTTCTCTAGATTACTACATGGATACCTATATCTCATTACAATGAGCTCAAGTACCTATATCTCATTGCAAAGAGCTACAACCATCTCTTTAGGAAGCATTAGTTTGCGCTCATTCTTGATACCCATCCTCGTAACTCTTTGAGTATTTGTAATTAACATACTTCGCTTTGAATTTGAGTTGTAGGAATCATAATGGCTATTACAGGTATAAGATGAAGTTGGTTTTGTGCAAGCAATGCCATTGAATTTAGGAGAAGAGGGGGACGAATTTATGTTTTCAAAATCTGTCTTGCCATTTTGGAATTAACATGCTTTTGTTAATGTATAATCTAAAAATTCCCAGTTAATTTATGTTAAAGAGCTTAATACAACATGTATTTGACCTATCTTTTATGATATTTTTAATTTTTTCAACAAAAAATGTTGTTGACTTTTGGGCACTCAGAAGTTGTTACAAGTCGTTTATGATCTTTTCATTTTTTTCAACAAAAGATGTTGTTGACACTTTTACTTATTAGATTTTGCGGGGACACGAGAGTGTGTCACATGGAAAAATTCACAACCTTATCCCAAATGTAAGTTTCCATGCAAAGCCTTACCCTTTACTTTTTCTATGCACAAGATGGGATCCAAATTGGTGAATATTAAAAAGATGACAAAAGGTCAAAAATTAAATTTTTATTCCTAGATTGGGGTGTTGGAAGTTGGGACGTTGAAGGTTGGGGAGTTCACCACCTTGTCACTTCCCATATAATTTAAGAGGGGGTAGTGTGGCCAACCCTCCCCATGAAACACACATGCAAACTACATACACTAATCTTCATTGAAATGCTCGTGTCTACTATGATCAACTACCCTGGCAAGAAAGTCCTTGCTCTCTGGCTTTTTTGGTATATCCGAGCTTCATATCCCCTATTGTAGGCAGGGTAATTCCCTTGGGCATCTGGCGGAGGAGGGTTTTCATTCAACGGTAAATTCATGGAGCTATGGTATAGTTTGTCAGTTCTTTCTCAAGTTTAGACGTTAACCTTCAATTCTGATTATGAATTGATATGCATTTGCACTCTAGGAAACTTGGATTCTGGGTTTGGAGGTCTTCGATGTAGGCACTGGAAGCTGAGAAATGGCAAGGTGATAGGCCTTAGGAATGTAGGGGACACAAAGCTTAGGACATAGATGACAATATTAAAGTTCAACATTGCAGGAGCAGGAGGCACTAGCCTTTCTCCAGCTCACACAACCTTTCTAGTTTAAGTTCGGAGATTTGTTCAGTACAAGGTAATGTTCGATTCTCCTAGATCAACAATTTCATTCTCTAATATCGAATTTAGATGGTGGATGTTCACTGGTCAAGTTTTGAGCTCAACTAGGTTGGGTAACACGCTGAATTATGGGGTATCCTAGTGAGTATTAAACCCTGCTAGGAGCCTTTCATCAACCATTCTTTTTTATTGATCCTCCTTTGTTTGTTGGCCTTGTCTACCTTGAAAACACAAAACCCCTTGGGTTTTCATTTTTTTGGCTTCCTTAGTCTCAGTCCTTTGAGCCCCTTGGTGTTGTGGGTAAGCCATCTTGTCTAACTATTTTTCTTTTGGCATGGTATGTCCCAACAACAAATGAAAAACTGTCGGGGGACTAGAGGGAGAGGCCCTCATGGAAGCCACATGTCCAAGCTCAAGCTTAGAAGGCTGCAACCATCTTCCATTCTACCCACCCCTTTGAAATTTGCAAGGAAAGTTTCCAACTTGAAGCCTTAACCACCAACTATTGGAAAGATTACTCTGATTTAGAAATCCAAGTGAAGGTATCGAATTGGGTTTCTAACCTTGGCCATACCAGGGGAAGTGTTAAAAATAGCAACAAGAAATGATAAAAATAGAATCTAGAATTTTCCAATTTTATTTTGTCCTTGAATTAAAATTCGAATTTAGTCTCACCAGCTACTTGGAATTAATTAATTAATTCATTATGGATTAATTAGTTGGAGAAATTCAAGTTAGAAGTCTTTGTGAAGTCATGCAATAGTTATCCTTTAAATTAAGGAGATTATCCCTTAATTAAGGAGATAAGATTGAGTTATATTTGAGTTGTAATTAGTTAGTTCAGTTTATTGAGTTAAGTCCAGTTGAATTCATTCCAAACTATTTGAGGAACTAATTGTGAGTTATCAGTCAGTTGATTCATGCATGCACTCAACTAGTGTACTCCAAATAACTGAATATTCTCTCATCATTAACTCGTGCATGTCTATTCTGAGAAAGACCCAGTTGAGCTAAA
Organism: Pinus taeda; assembly: GCA_000404065.3. Classification (NCBI taxonomy): domain Eukaryota; kingdom Viridiplantae; phylum Streptophyta; class Pinopsida; order Pinales; family Pinaceae; genus Pinus; species Pinus taeda. The sequence goes on from APFE031591918.1 coordinate 79,228, forward strand.
TGTCAAGGACATTGTGCTATTTTTTTTCTATGCAAAGACTAAGCTAAATTATATTAAAAAGAAGAGAAAAATATGTACAAGAGGTTTGAACCCCTGAGAGTGCCATTGATGACTGCAACTCTCTTTCAGACTAATGTCAAAATTAACAGTTCCACTGAGGCTGATGCCCCTTACATAAGTTGTAGCACAAAGTGGAAAATTCATAAGCAAAATGTGTCATAACATAAGAACTGCCTGAATGCTGGAGATAAGCAAAAGATAGAGGAAGTTTGTTTGCTGGAGTGTGCTCCAGTAGCCAAAACGCCGTGCCAAGAACCGAACAGGTAGACCAACGCCGAACAAGCAACCAACCGAAACCGAACATACCTCCAAAAAAGAGCAGGAGAAAGCAGATTACTTAACATTTTCAGAGCTTTGCACGTTGTACTCGTCCAGGGGTTCCCATGAAATCTCCATGCCTTCCGGAACGTCTTCCAACTTCATGCCCGGCGACAGCTTGGGATACAACGTGTTGGCATAGTAGAAATCTGGCATCTTGTGCAGGCTTTGATTCTGTGGAGAGATTGGCCTGGTTTCTGCCCTCTCCTGAGAAATCTTAGCCTGTTCTTGTGCTGACTCAGGCCCTTTCGAGTCCTGCATACTTCCAATTTCCTCCAGAACCTCGCCCTGCTCCTCTGTAGGGGCGAGAGAGCTCTCTTCCACAAGTTTGCTTTGCGAGGATGGGGAATATGAGCTGTCCTCCATCCCCTGGCTTGGCGAGGAGTTATTGGAGTGCAAGGGCGATTGTTCCTCCGAGGGGTCTTTTACACTGGTTTCCTCCTCATCTTCCTCCTCGAAGATGACTGTAATCGGAGCAGAAATGAAAGGCTTGTTGGTTCGATGGCGGTATTGAAACCTGGCGGATTGAACCGTATTGCTAATGAATTGCCCCGAATCCTCCAATCTATTCGAGGACGGAGAAGCACAAGTAAGAGGTGAGACTCTACGGGGGCTGTGAGTGCCTCGTCCTCCAGCACCACCTCTTTGTCCATGGTGATGCCCCCGTCGAGGAGTGGCTCTGTACCGAGGTGCCATGGTAATTCTCTTGGATGCAGCTCGAAATCTTGTGGACAGAGGTTGCCCAGAGACCAAATGTAACCCGGTTGCCTCCTGGAGCGAGCCCCGAGCAATCCCAAAGTTGAGATTGCTGGTTTCTTCAACTAGTAAATCAATGTCACCACAGAGTCGCGGCGCCCCTGAGCGCGTCTCTCTGTCAATTCTTCCAAACACTTGCAGAGGGGCTGAAATCATATGCACTTGACTGAAGACAGGCCTGAAAACAAACCTTACCCATTCAGCATGCAGCCTGAACTGAACCAGGGCGAATGTTTTCGAATCGTCCTGCGCCATCCTATTATCGTCTCTGCTCATACCTTGGTTTGGACGCAACATTGAATTGCCATGAATGCTCTTCATCCTTGACGGCTTACAATGAATGCTCTGCATTCTTAATGCTCTTTCGACGATTGAAACAGCTGCCCGCTGTCCTCTCCGTGTGGCAGGCTGTTAACACTCTTAAATGCGATTCAGACACCCGCATCTGGGTCAAGGACATTGTGGTATTAGTTGTATGCAACCTCCTATAAAGGAAACTCATGCGTGTAGAAGGAACAAGGTTCCTTGAGGATTGCACAGTTTTACAGGGTGTGAGATCAGTGTGAGAGATCAGTGTTCCACTTCGTAACAAGAGGATCACCCAGGAGAAACTGCGCAAAGAAATAGTTGGCTTGGAGGGCAGAGGAGAAGGTTTGTGAGAAGCCTTGTTTGTCTGGGAGCATCCAGGAGGATTGTACTAAGAGCTAGCTAGCTATGAGAGCTAAGGCTTTGTATAATTCTGATGTATTTCCACCTTGTATGATAATACAGATAGTGGGGCTTTTAGCTGAGGCTTTCCCTTGAGTATTTTCTGTGTTTCATGTGCATTAATTCTTCTTCTTCTAGTTATATATGTTTAGCTCTGATTCAACTCGAACTTTAAGCTTCCACAATTTTGATAGTAGAAGTAGATTATAGTATTTTTCTTTGGTATATTACATTATTGAGTTAATATACAGTCATATTTTCTACATAGGTCTTAGAAGTAGATTTGTAGAGAATTGGCAAGAATTTCTACATGGTATCAGAGCTAGCTAATCTATAGAGAAATTTCTACATGGTATTAGAGCCAAGTTTATCGGAGCTATGAACAATATACGTAGAAGAGAATTCGAAGTTTGAAATTCAGGGTTGTAGGTGCAAATCAAATTCTTATCATACTTCAAGGTTAGCCAATGGAATTCTATGGCTTGAGACTCGAGTATTCCTTGGAAGGCAGCTCAAATTACATAGCATGGGAAGATCGCATGGAGGCTGTATTAGAAGATAATGGCTTGAAGGAATTCATTGATCAAGAAATCTCAAAGCCAAGTTCAACTAATGCACAAGAGTTGGCTGAGTGGAAGAAGTGTGTGGCGAGGGTGAGACGGATCATCCTTGAGGGAGTTCGAGACCATATTGTCTCGAGTCTCCATGGGAAGGATATTCCATATTCAATGTGGAAGACATTGAAGGACCTCTACCAGAATAGTAGCGACCAGAGGAAATTGGTGCTCAAGGATAAGCTTCGAAGAATCAAGATGGAGAACGATGATACTATTTCCACATATCTGAACAAGCTCACCACTTATAGAGATGAGGTTGGAAGTGTGGGAATAACTATTGCCGATGATGATATGGTGAGCCTCGCTCTCCTTGGCCTTTCAAACAACTGGAATAGCTACCAAGACTCTGTGAATGGAAGGGAGAAATTGTTGGATTGGGAACGACTGTGGTAGGATCTCATGCAGGAGGAGATTAGGAGGAGCACACGAGATGGTTCTTCATCCAAGGACGATGATGAAGAAAATCTAGCCTTAACAAGTAAGGAAAGGAAAGGGAAGGGGAAGGCTTCCCATTCCAATTCGAATTATTCCAATGGAGGGAAGAAGGATGACAAGTATAAAGTGATATGCTTTAATTGTCACGAGATGGGACATTATGCAACTAATTGCCAATCGAAGAAGTCCATGAAGGGATCCTTGGAAGGATCAGAAGGTGAGGCATTAGCCTCTTAGGTCGAAATGGAATTTACTCTCATCGCATGCATGGTTTCGTTGATGATAGGTTGTGGTTGGTATCTTGGAGGAGAAAGACCTCAAAATGCGCATAGAGATGGGTGATGACAGAAAGTACAGTGTTTCAGGAGTGGGCACAATTGGTTTTCAGAGGGAGCATGGAGCTTCTATCACCTTGAAAGATGTGAAGTATGTGCCTGGACTGAAGAATAACTTGGTATTGGTTGCAATGTTGGAGGACAAAGGCTACGATATTGTTTTTAGTAAGGGAAAGGTTTTCCTTAGACACATCACCAGCAGATAGGTGAAACAGATTGGTTCACAGGTTAAGAACCTGCATGCTCTTGAGGTTCAAGATGCATGCAAAGCCTTAAGGAGGAAGGCAAATGTTAGAGACTTGGTGGTTGAGAGGGAGAGTAAATTACCTCTCAACTTTCAGTCCTAGAAAACGTCTCAAACAATTGTGGAGGAGCCACAATTAGAGATGTTGAGAGGAGACCGAGTGGAGGCATCCACTCATGCAGAGAGCTCCAATAGGGGGAAATTTCGAGCTAAGTGGGCATAGGGATCACATGCAGCCATGCCTCCAGGTGTGAGGTGGGGCGATGTGAAGTGATAGTCCCAAGAACGCTAAAATTGGGCAAGGTCCATTAAGAGGTTTTATCTCATGGATTATACCTTGCTACAGGTGCCCAAAGTACATATTAGTGGGAGGAATCAGTGGGATTGATGCAGTCAGAGATGAAAGTGGTAGAGGCTAGAGCAGTCAGATAATGAAGAGCACAGAGAAGGATTTCCAACAGTGTAGAAAGTCTGAGTCAGCAGAAGCACAAATGTTTCAGCTGACAGAGGCAATAACAGTCAGAGACTTTGATGACAGATGCATCATACTAATTCAAGTTGGATGTTTTTTTCTGTTTCTAGAGTTGCTGGAGCAACAACACTAGAGAGAAGTGTTGCATGCATAACATTCAAAATGTTCAGGATCAGGATCGAGTTGAATTCCTTTCTTTTTGAGAGGGAGTGTTAAAAATAGCAACAAGAAATGATAAAAATAGAATCTAGAATATTCCAATTTTAATTTGTCCTTAAATTAAGATTTGAATTTAGTCTCACCAGTTGTTTGGAATTAACTAATTAATTCATTATGGATTAATTAGTTGGAGAAATTCAAGTTAGAAGTCTTTGTGAAGTTATGCAATAGTTATCCCTTAAATTAAGGAGATAAGATTGAGTTATATTTGAGTTGTAATTAGTTAGCTTAGTTTACTGAGTTAAGTCCAGTTAAATTAGTTCCAAATTGTTTGAGGAACTAATTGTGAGTTATCAGTCAGTTGATGCAAGCATGCACTCAACTAGTGTACTCCAGATAACTGAAGATTCTCTCATCATTAACTCATGCATGTTTATTCTGAGAAAGACTCAGTTGAGCTAAATGTCAAGGACAATGTACTACCACTTGCATGTTTTCTCCTATAAAGGAAACGCATGCATGCTGAAAGAATAAGGTTCCTTGAGGATTGCACAGTTTTACAGGGTGTGAGATCAGTGTGAGAGATCAGTGTTTCACTTGGTAATAGGAGGATCACCCAGGAGAAACTGTGTAAGGAAATAGGAGGCTTGGAGGGAAAAGGAGAAGGTTTGTGAGAAGCCTTGTTTGCCTGTGAGCATCTAGGAGGATTGTACTAAGAGATGTCTAGCTATGAGAGCTAAGACTTCATATAATTTTGATGTATTTCCACCTTGTATGATAATACAGATAGTGGGGCTTTTAGCTGAGGCTTTCCCCTGAGTATTTTCTGTGTTTCATGTGCATTGATTCTTCTTCTTCTAGTTATATGTGTTCAGCTCTGATTCAGCTCGACCTTTAAGCTTTCGTAAGTTTGATAGTAGAAGTAGATTATAGTATTTTGCTTTGGTATTTTTCATTATCGAGTTAATCTACACTCATATTTTCTACATAGGTCTCAGAGGTAGATTTGTAGATAATTTGTAAGAATTTCTACATGGTATCAGAGCCAAGTTTATCAGAGCTGTGAACAGTATACAAAGAACATAATTGGAAGTTTGAAGTTGGGGTTGCAGGTGCAAATTGAATTCTTATCATACTTCAAGGTTGGCCAATGGCATTCTATGGCTTAAGACTCGAGTATGACTTGGAAGGAAACTCAAATTACATAACATGGAAAGATCACATGGAGGCTATATTAGAAGACAATGGCTTGAAGGATTTCATTGATCAACAAATCCCAAAGCCAGGTTCAACTTATACACAAGAGTTGGCTGAGTGGAAGAAGTGTGTGGCGTGGGTAAGACAGATCATCTTTGAGGGAGTTCGAGACCATATTGTCTCGAGTCTCCATGGGAAGGATACTCCATATTTAATATGGAAGACATTGAAGGACCTCTACTAGAACATTAGCTACCAGAGGAAATTGGCGCTCAAGGATAAGCTTTGAAGAATCAAGATGGAGAACGGTGATACTATTTCCACATATCTGAACAAGCTCACCACCTATAAAGATGAGCTTGGAAGTGTGGGAATAACTACCGCTGATGATGATATGGTGAGCCTCACTCTCCTTGTCCTTCCAAAGAGCTAGAATAGCTACTAGGACTCTATGAATGGAAGGGAGAAACTGCAGGATTAGGAACGAATATGGTTGGATCTCATGCAGGAGGAGATCAGGAGGAGCACACAAGATGGTTCTTCATCCAAGGATGATGATGAAGAAAATCTGGCCTTAGCAAGTAAGGCAAGGAAAGGGAAGGGGAAGGCTTCCCATTCCAATTCGAATTCTTCCAAAGGAGAGAAGAAGGGTGACAATTCTAAAGTGATATGCTTTAATTGTCATGAGATGGGACACTATGCAACTAATTTCCCATCGAAGAAGTCTAAGAAGGGATCCTCAGAAGGATCGAAAGGTGAGGCATTAGCCTCTTAGTTCGAAATGGACTTTACTCTCATTGTATGCATTGTGTCATTGATGATGGGTTGTGGTTGGTATCTTGATAGTGGAGCCTCATTCCACATGGTTGGCGATAAACGTTTATTCAGTACCTTGGAGGAGAAAGACCTAACGATGCGCAAATAGATGGGTGACGACGGAAATTACAGTGTTTCAAGAGTGGGCATAGTTGATTTTCAGAGGGAGCATAGAGCTTCTATCACCTTGATAGATGTGAAGTATGTGCTTGGACGGAAGAAGAACTTGGTATCATTCGCGATGTTGGAGGACAAAGGCTACGATGTTGTTTTTAGTAAGGGAAAGGTTTTCCTTAGACACACCACCATGAGACATGTGAAACAAATCGGTTCATGGGTTAAGAACCTATATTCTCTTGAGGTTCAAGATGCATGCAAAGCCTTGAGGAGCAAGGAAAATCTTAGAGACTTGGTGGTTGAGAGGGAGAGTAAATTACCTCTCAACCTGTAGTCCCAGAAGAAGTTTGAGAAAATTATGGAGGAGCCACAATTGGAGATGCTGAGAGGAGATTAAGTGGAGGCATCGACTCACACAAAGACCTCCAGTAGGAGCGAATTTTGAGCCAAGTCAGTAGAGGGATCACATGCAGCCATACCTATAGGTGTGAGGTGGGGCGATGTGAAGTGATAGTCCCAAGAAGGATGAAATTGGGTAGGGTCCATTCAGAGGTTTTATCTCATGGATCGTACCTTGCTACGGGAGCCCAAAGTACATAGTAGCAGGAGGAATCAGTGTGATTGATGCAATTAGGGATCAAAGTGACAAAGGCTAGAGTAGTCAGATACTGAAGAGTACACAGAAGGATTGACAATAGTGCAGAAAGGCTGAGTCAGTAGAAGCACAAAGTTTTCAGTTGAAAAATGTAATAACAGTGAGAGACTTTGATGATAGATGCATCATACTGATTCATGTTGGATGTTTTCTTTTTGTTTCTAGAGTTGCTGGAGCAACAACACTAGAGAGAAGTGTTGCATGCATAACATTCCAAATGTTGATGATTAGGATCGAGTTGAATTCCTTTCTTGTTGAGAGGGAGTGTTAAAAATAACAACAAGAAATGATAAAAATAGAATCTAGAATATTCCAATTTTAATTTGTCCTTGAATTAAAATTTGAATTTAGTCTCACTAGTTGCTTGGAATTAATTAATTAATTCATTATGGATTAATTAGTTGGACAAATTCAAGTTAGAAGTCTTTGTGAAGTCATGCAACAATTATCCCTTAAATTAAGGAGATTATCCCTTAATTAAGGAGATAAGATTGATTTATATTTGAGTTGAAATTAGTTAGCTCAGTTTACTGAGTTAAGTCCAGTTAAATTAGTTCCAAACTGTTTAAGGAACTAATTGTGATTTATCAGTCAGTTGATGCATGCATGCACTCAACTAGTGTACTCCAGACAACTGAAGATTATCTCATCATTAAGTCATGCATGTCTATTATGAGAAAGACCCAGTTGAGCTAAATGTCAAGGACAGTGTACTATCAATTGCATGCTTTCTCCTATAAAGGAAACTCATGCATGCAGAAAGAACAACGTTCCTTGAGGATTGCACAGTTTTATAGGGTGTGAGATTAGTGTGAAAGATTAGTGTTCCACTTGGTAACAGGAGGATCACTCAGGAGAAACTGTGCAAGGAAATAAGAGGCTTGGAGGGCAAAGGAGAAGGTTTGTGAGAAGCCTTGTTTGCCCGTGAGCATCCAGGAGGATTGTACTGAGAGATGTCTAGCTGTGAGAGCTCAGGCTTTGTATAATTCTAATGTATTTCCACCTTGTATGATAATACAAATAGTGGGGTTTTTAGCTGAGGCTTTCCCCTAAGTATTTTCCATGTTTCATGTGCATTGATTCTTCTTCTTCTAGTTATATGTGTTCAGCACTGATTCAACTTGACCTTTAAGCTTTCACAAGTTTGATAGTAGAAGTAGATTATAGTATTTTTCTTTGGTATATCCAGTTAATCTATAGTCATATTTTCTACATAGGTCTCAGAGGTAGATATGTAGATAATTTGCAAGAATTTCTACATGGTCAAAGCTAGCTAATCTATAGAGAAATTTCTACATGGTATCAGAGCCAAGTTTATCAGAGAAAATTTTATCGGAGCCGTGAACAGTATATGGAGAAGAGAATTCAAAGTTTGAAGTTCGGGGTTGCAGGTGAAAATCGAATTCTTATCATACTTCAAGGTTGGCCAATGGCGTTCTATGGCTTGAGACTCGAGTATGCCTTGGAAGGAAGCTTGAAATACATAGCATGGAAATATCACATGGAGGTTGTATTAGAAGACAAAAGCTTGAAGTATTTCATTGATCAAGAAATCCAAAAGCTAGGCTGAACTAATGCACAACAATTGGCTAATTGGAAGAAGTGTGTGGTGAGGGTGAGAAGGATCATCCTTGAGGTTGTTCGAGACCATATTGTCTCTAGTCTCCATGGGAAGGATACTCCATATTCAATGTGGAAAATAATTAAGTACCTCTACCAAAACAATAACGATCAGAGGAAATTGGTGCTCAAGGATAAGCTTCGAAGAATCAAGAAGGAGAATGGCGATACTATTTCCACATATCTGAACAAGCTCACCACCTGTAGAGATGAGCTTGGAAGTTTGGGAATAACTATTGCCAATGATGATATGGTATGCCTCGCTCTCCTTGGCCTTCGAAAGAGCTGGAATAGCTACTAGGATTGCGTGAATGGAAGGGAGAAACTATCAGATTGGGAATGATTGTGTTCAGATCTCATGCACGAGGAGATCAGGAGGAGCACACGAGATGGTTCTTCACCCAATGAAGATGATGAAGAAAATCTGGCCTTGGCAAGTAAGGCAAGGAAAGGGAAGGGGAAGGCTTCCCATTCCAATTCGAATTCTTCCAATGGAGGGAAGAAGGGTGACAAGTCTAAAGTGAGATGCTTTAATTTTCATGAGATAGGACATTATATGAATAATTGCCCATTGAGTAAGTCCAAGAAGGGATCCTTGGAAGGATCAGAAGGTGAGGCATTAGCCTCTCAGTTCGAAATGGACTTTACTCTCATCACATGCATGGTGTCATCGATGATGTGTTGTGGTTGGTATCTTGACAGTCGAGCCTCATTTCACATGACTGGTGATAAAAGTTTATTCAGTACCTTGGAAGAGAAAGATCTCAAGATGCACATAGAGATGGGCAACGACGGAAAGTACAGTGTTTCAGGAGTGGGCACAGTTGGTTTTCATAGGGAGCATGGAGCTTCTATCACCTTGACAGATGTGAAATATGTGCCTGGACTAAAGAAGAACTTGGTATTGGTCGTGATGTTGGAGGACAAAGGCTACAATGTTGTTTTTAGTAAGGGAAAGGTTTTCCTTAGACACATCACCATGAGACAGGTGAAACATATCGGTTCATAGGTTAAGAACATGTATGTTCTTGAGGTTAAAGATGCATGCAAAGCCTTGAGGAGCAAGGCAAATGTTAAAGACTTGGTGGTTGAGAGGGAGAGTAAATTACCTCTCAACCTGCAGTCCTAGAAGAAGTCTAAGATAATTGTGGAGGAGCCACAATTGGAGATTTTGGGAGGAGACTGAGTGGAGGCATTCACTCATGCAGAGACCTCTAGTAGGGGGAAATTTCGAGCCAAGTCGGTAGAAGGATCACATGTAGCCATACCTCCAGGTGTGAGGTGGGGCAATGTGAAGTGATAGTCCCAAGAAGGCTGAAATTGGGCAGGGTCCATTGAGAGGTTTTATCTCATGGATCACACCTTGCTATGGGAGCCCAAAGTACATAGTAGGAGGAGGAATCAATGGGATTGATGCAGTTAGAGATCAAAGTGACAGAGGCTAGAGTAGTGAGATACTAAAGAGCGTAGAGAAGGATGAACAATGCAGAAAGGCTGAGTCAGCAGAAGCGCAAAGTTTTCAGTTGACAGAGGCAATATCAGTCAGAGACTTTGATGATAGATGCATCATACTGATTCAGGTTGGATGTTTTTTTTGTTTCTAGAGTTGCTGGAGCAACAACACTAGAGTGAAGTGTTGCATGCATAACATTCGAAATGTTCAAGATCAGGATCGAGTTGAATTCCTTTCTTGTTGAGAGGGAGCGTTAAAAATAGCAACAAGAAATGATAAAAATAGAATCCAGAATATTCCAATTTTAATTTGTCCTTGAATTAAAATTAAAATTTAGTCTCACGAGCTGCTTGGAATTAATTAATTAATTAATTCATTATGGACTAATTAGTTGGAGAAATTCAAGTTAGAAGTCTTTGTGAAGTCATGCAATAGTTATCCCTTAAATTAAGGAGATTATCCCCCTTAATTAGGAGATAAGATTGAGTTATATTTGAGTTGTAATTAGTTAGCTCAGTTTACTAAGTTAAGTCTAGTTAAATTAGTTCCAAACTGTTTGAGGAACTAATTATGAGTTATCAGTCAGTTGATGCATGCATGCACTCAACTAGTGTACTCTAGATAATTGAAAATTCTCTCATCATTAACTCATGCAAGTCTATTCTGAGAAAGACCCAGTTGAGCTAAATGTCAAGGACAGTGTACTATAAGTTGCATGTTTTCTCCTATAAAGGAAACTCATGTATGCAGAAGGAACAGGGTTCCTTGAAGATTGCACAGTTTTACAGGGTGTGAGATCAATGTTCCACTTGGTAATAGGAGGATCACCCACGAGAAACTGTACAAGGAAATTGGAGGCTTGGAGGGCAGAAGAGAAGGTTTGTGAGCAGCCTTGTTTTCTTGTGAGCATCCAGGAGGATTGTACTAAAAGTTGGCTAGCTATGATAGTTAAGGGTTTGTATAATTCTGGTGTATTTCCACCTTGTATGATAATACATATAGTGGGGTTTTTTGCTAAGGATTTCGCTTGAGTATTTTCTGTGTTTCATGTGCATTGATTCTTCTTCTTTTGGTTATATGCGTTCAACTCTAAATCGGCTTGATGTTTAAGCTTCTGCAAGTTTGATAGTAGAAGTAGATTATAGTATTTTTCTTTGGTATATTACATTATCGAGTTAATCTATAGTCTGATTTTCTACATAGATCTCAGAGGTAGATTTGTAGAGAATTTGTAAGAATTTCTACATGGTATCAAAGGTAGCTGATCCATAGAGAAATTTCTACAGGAAGATGGACCAAATACGTGAACTCCATCACCTTACATTAGAAGATGAAAACAATTTTGGGTAGGGTCTTGATGGAGAAACAAAAATACCACAATGATATAATCTCTCCTTTGAATGAAATTAGGCTGGTGCAACATTATCAACGCTCTTGTCTTGTTAGTTTGGATACTTGACTTGCTCACCTTGAAAGTCATCTTCAACATTGTAGTCTAAAACCTCCAACTCTGGCTAGAACAAGAACTAAAGACTCAACCCTAGTTAATTCTTTAGAATCTTGATGATATGATTTTCCTCCAACATTTGTTATATATATAAACATTGTACTTTATTTGTTATAGGTTTTGGAGTTTTTCTGAACATATTTTTTGGTCAAGTTTGTCTAGAATCCAATAGGAATTTGTTGGAATCACAAGTTTGAGTTGTAAACTCTCCACAATACGAATTCCCCAGTGGTTTTCAGAGTGTTGAATCCTTATATGAAATCAAAAACACATTTTAAATGACAAAATATCACAATTTGACGAAAATTGTCCAATTTCGACCTAAAACTCTAAAACATACGATAAGTAGACAAAACGTACATTAATATATAACTGCACGGAGAGGCACATCTCACAACCTAGTATGGGGGTAGATCTCACATAAAAACGTAAATGTAAACATGTAAACATAAACGTAAGCCACCTAAACCTATGGTGTAGATATCAACTAAAAACTTAAACATGTAAATGTAAACATAAACATAAACTTAATGTTATTTGAAAATTTATTTGTTTGAAAATTTAATCTAATGAAATGAGATAGATATCATGTAAAAAAACATAAACATGTAAATGTAAATGTAAATAAAAGTTCTCACTCTAAAAACATAAACATGTAAATGTAAACCTAATAAACTTAATGTTATTTGAAAATTTAATCTAATTATATGGGGTAGATCTCATGTAAAAAAACGTAAACACTTAAATGTAAATGTAAATGTAAATAAAATATCTCACCTAAAAACATAAACATGTAAATGTAAATGTAAACATAAACTTAATGTATTTTCAAAATTTAATCTAATGAAATGGGTAGATCTCATGTAAAAAGCATGTAAATGTAAATGAAAATAAATGTAATATGAAAATTTAATCTAATTAATTTAATGTTCGGATTAATAAAAAAAACATGGCTCTCCCTAACTATATAATTAACACAAAAACAAAGTGTCCAATTCCATTTATGAGGAAGCACAATCTGAAAATATTTCAGGATATGTGCGAAGTGGGAAACGATTTCGGTGTGAGAAGGATTTCTAGGTTTGATTTCTTCTTTCGTGAATATTTTTTTTATTTTTATTCAGAAAACATGAAAATGACAATTTTTTTTGGCATGTTCAGTTCAATCCAGAGGGTTGTCTTTATATTTTATCCTTTTGATAATGAATTTATATTGTGTTCTCTTTATATTTTATCTTTTTGATAATGAAATTTCGGCTCACAATAAACATTTTGCGTTGTCTTTATATTTTATATTTTTCATAATGATTTTTGGTTCACAATAAACATTTTTCCCCTTAATAGTTATTATTTTACCAAACATGGCATAAAGATAATTTAATGCAATCTAAATAGTAGGAAAAAGCAATAAAAAAACAAAAATATCGTTGACTTTGAGCTTAAAAGTTCACCATTTAATATAATTATTTGTAGACCATGGGCCAAATACCATCTTTATACAAGAGGTATGGTAAATAAATAAAAATAAAAGTGGTATAAACATGTATGATAAATAAATAAAAATATATCAAATAGGATTAGAAATAAACATCTAATTGCCCATGGGGCTTTGGATTGACAATGAATGGGTGCACCGTTAAGGAACTCCTTGCGATAGGTCACTGATTCAAATCCCCCATGGGTGATTACCTACCAAAGAAAGAAAAAAAAGAAACCAACATCTAATTACATACCAAGCCTATGGGGCAAATACCATGGTAAATAAAAGGGATATGATAAATAAATAAAAATATAAATAAATGAGAGGTATGGTAAATAAATAAAACCTCTTTTTATATTTACTCCATAAACCTCTTTGTACTTACTAACACTAAAAAAAAAAGGTTTTATTTAGGTGACACCTATGGTCCAAATACCACGGGCCAAATTATTATTAATACCATATAAAATATTATTAACCCTAATATTAATATTAATATTATTATGAATTTAATATTCATATTAGTTATTATAATTTCCATATTATTTAAATTTATTAAAACTTTGGATTAATACAATATTAAATTTGTTATATATAATATATATTAATAATATCATGATATATATTTACTCTAGATATATATGGGAGGGAAGAACAAAAGAGAGTAATAGAGGTGGAGAGATAGGGGGAGTGAAAAGGGAGAGATGGATATAAACTTAAGGATAGGGAGAGGAGAAATGAGAGAGAGAAAAAGATGGAGTGGGAGAGAGAAGGAGAGAGGGAGGGAGGGGAGAGGAGGAATGAAGATAGAGAGAGGGATATGAGTGAGAGATGTAGAGAAGGGTAATATAGGGAGAGGGAGACACAAAGATGGAGGGGGAGAGAGAGAAGGAGAGAGGGAGGGAGATAGTGAGAGGATTGGAGGGTCGAGAGAGAGAGAGAGAGAGAGAGAGAGAGAGATGGGGGAAGAGAGAATATTGGAGAGCAAACAAAGAGAGTGATGGGGAAGAGAGAGGGTGGTAGGAGAGAAAGGGAGAGAGAGGAAGTACGAGAGAGTGGAATTGAGAGAGATGATGAGAGAGGGAGGGAAGAACAAATACATAGAGAGTGAGAAGTGGAGAGAGGGGGGGAGTGACAAGGGAGAGATGGAGAGAGAGTGTGTATGTTTGGGGGTGAGATAAAGAGACAAAGAAGGAGAGATGGAGAGAATGGGGGAGAGGAAGAGAGGAGAGAGGGAAGGATATAGTAGCAGAGTTGGAGGGCGAGGAGAGAGAGAGAGAGAGGTTGTGAGAGAGTGGACAGAGTGAGAGAAATAAATATGGAGTTGGAGGAGGAGAGATGGAGGTAAGAATAAATAAATAAAGAGATAAAGGTGGAGAGAGAGAGAGAGGGAGTGATACTAAAAATGGAGAGAGGGAGTGATAAGAAAAAAGGAGAGAGAGGGAGTGATAAGAAAAATGAAGAGAGAGGGAGTGATAAAGAATGGAGAGCGAAGGAGAGAGGACAACAAGAGGGCATAGAGATATAAATGGGGGAGAGGGAGAGAAGGGGAAGAGAGAGAGAGGGAGGGCGAGGAGGAGGGAGGGATAGATAAATAGACTGGAGAAAGAGAGTGTATGTTTTGGGGGTGATATAGAGAGACAACGAGAGATAGAGATATCGATGGAAAGTGAAGAGAGGAAGAAGAGAGAGATGGAGAGAGAGGGAGGGACAAAGAGATTGATAGATATGGAGTGAGAGAGTGTGTGCACTTCGGGGGCTAAGATAGAGAGACAAAGAAGGAGAGATGGAGGGAGGGAAGAATATTTAATGCACTAGATGCATTGTTTTCAGTTTAGATGGTGATTCCTAATCCTATTTAATTGCTTGCACTAGATGCAATTGTTTTAGTGTAGATGTTGATTTTTAGTGATATCTAATTTCTTGCACTAGATGCATTGATTTTAATGTAGATTATTTCTAATCCTATTTGATTGCTTTCACTAAATGCATCGATTTCAGTGTAGATGCTGATTTCTAATCCTATTTGATTGCTCGCACTAGATGCATTGATTTCGATATAGATGTTGATTTCTAATAATATTTGATTGCTTGCACTAGATGCATTGATTTCAATGTAGATGATTCCTAATCCTATTTTATTGCTTCCATTAAATGCATTGATTTCAGTGTAGATGGTGATTTGTAATCTTATTTGGTTGCCTGCACTAGATGCATTGAATTCAGTGTAGATATTGGTTTATAATCTTCTTTTCTTACTTTCGCTAGATGCATTGATTTCAGTGTAGATGTTGGTTTATAAATATATTTTCTTAATTGCATTAGATGCTTTGATTTGAGTGTAAATTTTGTTTTCTAATCGTATTTGATTGCTTTTGTGAGATACATTGATTTCAATGTAAATGTTGTTTTCTAATCTTATTTGATTTCTTGCAGTAGATGCATTGATTTCAGTGTAGATGTTGATTTCTGATTTGATGTAATTGCATGTATGAAGGTACATTAATTTTAAAGTGATTGGATTAATATGGTGCATTGATTTCAGTGTAAGCATAAAAATTATTGACAATGTACATTGAATTTTGTGTTATATTATTAATATTGGAGATAAAGAGAGATGAGGTATGATGTTTACTACAATATCTTGAGCTAAAGATTTAAATGGTTTACGATTTAACCTATCCTTTTCATATAATAAATATGAAAAGACAACAAAAGTAACAAGGGTTACAATAAGAATAGTAGAAGAAAATAGTTTGAGATTAACCACAATGAAGACTATTTATAAGTTACTATATTCTTATTATTCACATTTTCTGTCATTCGACACTATTACATTGTCACTTTACATTCAAAAATTTTATTTCATCATTTTTCATCATTAAAGTTATTCACAATATTTATCATCTCAACAAACTCAAGTAACTAAGAAAATCTAAAATTAAAAAGACCAGATTAATCTGAGACATATTTAGCATATTTAAAATTATTATATTAATATTAGATGATTTTACATATTATTGATAAAATCAATCATCTGTTAGATTTTGTTTGACCGCACACGACTGAAACCAACTTAGATCCATCTTAGCTCGAGATCTATCAAGCGCCAAGAGGGATCAAATCTCTCGAGGTGCAAACCTTTCCTCAAGTTTTTCACTAAAAAAAAGAGGTTTTCACCTCGAAAGATTTGATCCCTCTCGGCACTTGATAGATCCAGAGTTAAGATGGATCTAGGTTGGTTTTATAAAATTACAAATTTGTAACATGTTACATAAAAATAACATAATATATTTTTGAATAATTTATTATATTATATAAGTATCAATTTTTATAATATCTTGGGTTATATATATATAATATCATCAATTCATTGATTTTTCAAATAATCTTGCTAATAACTTTCCAAGTCTCCTGGGATGGAGAGTAAATTTTGTATATGGTCATAATTATTTTATAGATGTTTATAAAAATATCTAAATTTAAAAAATGGTAAAGAATTATATGCATCATAATGTTATAGATTTCAAAGAATACATCTGACTTAAAATATTTCAATGGAGAGTAAATTGTATATATGGTCATAAAATTATTTTATCTGTGTTTATAAAAATATCTAAATTTTAAAAATGATTAACAAATTTTCTTCCCCTGGGAAAAATCACAATTTTCTATTAATAAAGAGAATTACATGTTGTAGATTCCTAAGTGGCATATGCATATGTTGGTCCCATGGCCATCGAAAAATAGTTTTGTACAAAAAAATGTTATAGTGTGGACTATAATCAGTGTTGTAGAAATATATACAAGATGGGACTATATAAAAAACAGAGACAAAAATATACTACAAAATTAGGGCTTGTTGGCCCTCAGGTAGTGTTGACCTATGTATGGTCTATGGTAGTACTAGAAGTGTTCATCTCCCTGATGTTCCTTTATGAGCCAGATACCCCTATGATGGATCGTGGCCTCCTTGGATAGTTGGTTAGTAGCCTTATTGCGCTCCCTGTAAATATGTTGACAAGAAATATATTCAAATTTGGATTTAAAAGGCAATGCTTCATCCAATATATTTCTTAGTGAATGCATATGACAAGTGGATGCATTGTTGAACCAGTTTATGATGATTTTTTAATCCCCAAAAATTTAAATACGTTTGCAGTCATGAGCAAGTGCAAAGTGGAGCAGGTGATAAAGAGTAATAAGTTCAGCGAAATTATTTGTGCTTGACCCCAAACCCAATTGTATGCAAAAGGTATGGTTTTCATATTGGTGCAACAGTATACCCCCTCCACATCCCTATTCCTGAGCAACGCCATCGAAATAGGCCCATGATATATTGTGGTTAAAGTCACTGTTTGAACAGGTGGTGTATTATCATCATCCTAAATCTCATGGTAGGCGGTTAATATGCGGACAATAGAAATAGGCCAATTAATAGATTTGTCTCTGAAGATATATCTGTTCCGGTTCAGCCATATGGACCAGCATAATATCAAAGGAATACAATGATGCTTTTTGTTTGAGGTCCTTGATATCCAATGGTTCCAAGCTTCCACAATGTTCCTCCCGGACCATCGAGCATTTATAGAGAGTGATGAGAGAACCTATGTCCACAAGTCATTAACCGAGTTGCAGTGGAGGAATAAATGGTTGTTAGATTCCTCAGCCTGTTTACAAAATATAAATCTAGAGGGACAATGATATGACCTGTTTATGAGGTTGGTACCTGTAGTTGTTTTGTTCTTCAAGATGTTCCACATGAGTAATCTAGTGCGAGGTGAGGATTTAAGCTTCCATATGTGTTGAAAAATGCTTAACAATTATATGCATCATAATGTTATATATTTCAAAGGATACATTTGAGTTAAAATTTGAAATATTTTAGCTCATTATTTTTAAAATAATAATAGTAGATATAAATATCTATGGTCTTTCGATAGTATTCTAGAGTGTTATTCGATGTTTTTCAGATAATCGTATTTGTATGTAATACATTTATTTGATATTTATAAATTGATTTAAATTGTGTAAATTAATGTGTGTTGTGAGTAGTTTTATATATAATAATTATGAAAAGAAGATGATTTATAAAGCATTACTTTGGATTTTTTTATTTTCTTGTTAATTTAGAGATAAACTTTGGGGTATGCAAGTAACATCTTCTCCCAATTTAGTATTAGCATTATTAATTATTTTTATGTCACATCTTGCATGGATCATTGACTTGTGGTTGTTACCTATGTTATTTTTCCTCTAAATTGTATGTGTTTGGTTGTTAACATCATTGTTGGGTGTGATCACATGAAAAGTTGGCTTTGGGGTGCAATGTGGATGCAAGTAATAAAGTTCAATGTGATGGTATCTTCCTTAACTTCGGTACTAACATCATCGATAGCTTTAGTGTCATTCCCTACGGTCTTCTTTAGTTTTTGATCCAGATTGGGTAGCTATATTATTTTATCATCCATCTTAATGCTTTTAGAGTAGAAAACATGGAGGGATTAACTCACAAGAACATTTTTACCAGTGGGACCTAGTTTGGTAAATTGGGGTCTGAAACCTTTCAGGAAAAGTTTGAGGCATCAAACAATCTTGTTCGGGGTAATTTTTTCTTTCTTAAACACAACACCATTTGGTACTATTCTACACACAGAGACCTTTCCAACAACACAAGAATCACCTCAATCAAAGTTTGTTTGTAAAAGTTATGCCACTCAAAATTTGACCTTCTTGATTTGATCACCATAATTTGAGAGGATGCCACATCAACCCCATTATTCATGGAAAATGGGCTAGCCATTAGATCATAATGAAGAAGAATATATAAGAGTACATATTATAACTTTAGTTAAGAGTTGAAGAAGTCAAATTTAACCACTAGTAGACTATCAAGCTATTTTATAACTAGACCATTAAGGGAAGAGGGTTCCATTCTATTTGAGTGCATTTTATTCCATAGATGAGAAAAGTAGTTGAGAGTAAATAAAGAGGAATTATGCATTGTAACAATCCACGGGCCACAAGCCTCACTTCTTTGTACTTGCATCTATTTTTCTATTCAGAAAAAGAGAGCACATCAACTTCTCCTTCCAGTTGCGTTTTCTCCTAAAAGGGTTTCCTTGGTTATATCTTGAGTGAATATTCTAGATAAAATTGTGTGTAGGATTCTTAATTTTGTCCAACATTTTGGGTGGACACTCTACCCATCATCAAGGATGAGAAATTGAATGGTAAAAAATGAGTGCTTTGAAGCCTTTAATAGAAGGAAGCATGCCAATAGCGATTAAAGAATATAATAAAATAATAAAAGTAATTATTAAGGGAAAGAATCAAGTCAACAAATTGAAATAAAAAAATATAATAAAAATAGTTGTTAAGAGGAAGGGTCAAGTAAAAAAATTGAAATAGTAAAGGCAATGAGAATTAAAAATGAAATATAAGGAATTCAAAATAAAATAAAATAGAGAGAATAATGGGGGGATAAGAGGAAAAATAAGAGGACCTACACAATCGGACATAAATAACTAATGAAAGAGATGAATCTAATTAAACAATTTAATTTTATCTGGGAATAAGAACTTCGAAATATGAAGGAATATGACTGAAAAATGTCAAAATATTGATATTAGGATGAAGGAGAAAGAAAATAGATTAAGGCTATCATAAAAATGAATAGATATATTGGATTAGAAAACATATTAATAAATTTAATTTAAAAATTAATAAATATAAGGATAGAATATGGGAGGGAGGAGGGGATTAAAATCAAATTGGCAATGAGATAAAATGAATAGAATAAAATTAAGTATTAAGAGATTAAAGGGAATAAAAATATATAAAATGGTGCAAAGGAAAATAGGGGGGGTAGGGTAAAATACTAAACAAGATGGTGGATAACTGGCTTCCAAAAATGGCTTAATTTATAGCCATCTCCTTGATTACAATCGTCAGGGTTCTTATCTATTTCAAGGGCCTCCCTATTGATCCTAGAGTTGTAAAAAAGAATAGAGACAAGGATTTTGGATTGATAAAAGAATATCAGATGTTTAGAATTAAAAGAGTGCTCAACGATGGAAAAATTCGATAGGCATAGATGATCGATATCGGCAATATGTTCTTTATACACGATTTGAAGGGACCACCGTTCTCGCCAACGTATGACTTACCACATGAACAAGGAATATGGTAGACTCATGAACTTAATACAGGGCCAGACTTATCTTTGGCTGACTAGAACTTATGTTTCAAAGTTTTATGGGGTTTCAAAATGGTCTTAATGTTATTTTTTAACAAGATTTTAGCAATGAGGTCAGTTGCCCCTTTTATAGAAGGGAGAGAGACTTGGCCCTAAGGAGGAGATGAAACAAGGAAAATGGATCTGCGATGAGAGACAAACTTGAATGCTTCATTGATATGAGAATAATTATAGACATTGGGCTTGAAATCTTAGAATGTGTGGGATTTTTCAAAGGGAAGAAACTAGGGAGCATATATTTTAAGGGCTTGAGAGATGAGAGTTTTAAGAACACCATATGTTTTAGATGGGTGGTGGTCAGGATGGGCATCAAGATAATGATAATTGTGGGTTTTATTCCCATAGACTTGATGGGTGAGGGAACCATCAGGGACCTGAGTAATTAGGATATCTAAGAAAGGTATAGATTTATTATATTCAATTTCCATGGTGAATTGAATATGAGGGAAATGGTGTTAAAATGGAAGAGAAAGGAATTTGGTGAAGGTCTACCGTGTTTCCAAATGACAACAATATCATCGACAAACCTGAACAAACACTAAGGATTTTGATGCCAAGAGTCAAAAGCTTTGGTATCAAAGTATTCCATAAAGATGTTAGCCATAGTAGGGGAAAGAGATGAACCCATTTTCGTACCTTTGGTTTTTTCCTAAATTATTACTTATAAAAAAAAACAAGGTTTACAAGATGCACAATTGAACAAGGTTAAAAATTTCAGAATCAATAAGTTTAGAGATGAAATCAAGTGCTTCAAGAACTAGGATTTTAGTGAAAAGAGATCTCACCTAAAAACATAAACATGTAAATAAATAAAACCTCTTTTTATATTTACTCCATAGACCTATTTATACTTACTAACACTCAAGAAATAGGTTTTTATTTAGGTGACACCTATGGGCCAAATACCATGGGCCAAATTATTATTAATACCATACAAAAAATATATTATTAACCCTAATAATAATACTAGCTATTAATATAATATTATTATTATTATTATTATTAATCTAATATTGAATTAGTAATTATAATATTGATATTATTAAATTTAATAACTTTGGATTAATACAATATTAAATTTGTTATATTATAATATATTATAATATATCATGATATATAGTAACTCTAGATATATATGGGAGGAAAGAACAAGGACATAGAGTGATAGAGGTGGAGAGATAGGGGGAGTGACAAGGGAGAGATGGATATAAACTTAAGGATAGGAGAGAGGAGGAATGAGAGAGACACAAATATGGAGGGCAAGAGAGAAGGAAGAGGGAGGGAGGGGAGAGGAGGAATGAAGAGAGAGAGAGGGAGATGAGCGAGAGATGTAGAGAAGGGTAAGATAGGGAGAGGGAGACACAAAGATGGAGGGGGAGAGAGAGAAGGAAAGAGGGAGGGAGATAGTGAGAGGATTGGAGGGTGAAGAGAGAGAGAGAGATGGGGGAAGAGAGAGGAAGGTAGGAGAGAAAGGGAGAGAGAGGAAGGTAGGAGAGAAAGGGAGAGAGAGGAAGGATGGGAGAGAGGGATTTCAAGAGAGGAGGAGAGATGGAGCGAAGAAGAAAGACATAGAGAGTAAGAACTAGAGAGGGAGGGAGTGCCATGGGAGAGATGGAGAGAGAGAGAGTATGTTTAGGGTGGAGATAAAGAGACAAATAACTATAGATAGAGAAAAGGGGGGGAGAGAAGGAGAAAGGGAGGGATATAGTAATTGTTGAGGGTGCTAGACTCGCCACCATTCAGGGGATCACCCCGGTATGAATTCCAAACTAGACCTCACACCGTTTGGTGTGGGAGTCCCATCTAGTATGATGGCACAATTTCCATTGTCTTAAGGATTTACCTCAACTCTTTCTTGTCAGCATAGGAGAGTGGTCTGCTTTGTCTTCAGGAAGTGAGTTTCACATGCCTGGTGAGTGTAAGTGTACTCATGTCAACAGTTCTTTCAATGTAAAGGGAGAGGGTGAAATTGAGTCCCATGTTGGATGGGATGTAGTCCCAACTCGGCTAGGAACACACAACACAACAGGACATGCATAGCTTCTGGAGGAGAAGTCCACACAGATGCGGCAGTCACAATGTACAACGTAAGATAACACCTACAACACTTAATGGATTAGTCTGAATGAGTGCAACAGTTGTTACAACAAGCTTCATGTGAAAGGTCTATCTGATGTCCAGGAGAGTAGTCTACATGGGCGAGACAACATTAACAACATATACAACATATTTCCATTAATAGATTATATATTACAACAAGTGAAATAGTTCATATGTAGAACACAGGTTAAAGCAACATGCATTACAAGTGTTAAAGATCAGTCTTACAATAGACACAATACATGTGTCGAAACGTGCTTGCCTGTAGTAGGATTCTGAATTAAGCGAAAGTTCCAAGACACATCGTTTCACCATACATCACTAATCCTAAGTGCAGGGCATTGGAGCCATTGCTTACTCCTCAAAGAAAAGATTACAGACTCTCTTGGCTATGTGGGAGGAGTTCAGGTGTAAAGTCCTTTGTATGTACAATGAGGGGGTATTTATCGCCAAGGGTGAAACTGACCCTTATGGTTTTTTGACTGCCCTCATGACCATTTGTCTTCCATGAATTTTCAACTTACATGACTCTTTGTTTAATAAGTGGGTCTCTTGGACTCCCATGTTACATTACATTGATTGAAAACATAACCCATACTAGAGATGTGGGCGGCATGACTCGAGATGACAGTGCTGGTACATCCATGCTGTTGCTAGAGTACATGTTGAGCGTTAGTGTTGCTCTGTGATGGATGCTTTCTTGATGTATCATAGCTTCACCTCCGCATGGTGAAGTGTGCAATGTCTTTGATGGTCATTGGTTTGCTTGATGAAGCTTTAGCATGTTGTTCCTTGCTTGCATGTTGGAAGGCTTGACAGGCTCATCTGTTCACGAAGGTGCATGTTTGTCGCGTTCGTCTGTTGGTGAACATGTCCTTCTGCATGTGCTCCCTTTTCTCACCCCATTCGTCGTCTTGCCATGTTTTTTGGTGTACCTATATCTGCAGTCACTCATGACGAGACGACATCAAATCCAAAACCTCCTAGTCTACCATGACACATGATCATTTCGGATGCAAGTGACCAAAAGAGGAAATAAGGTTGTGAAGCGAGATGATGGCTACGTGTACTACTGATGAAAACTACACAAGAGTCTTTCAATGATGGAGACGGGAAATTTGAGTCGAGAGTGACTGTCTGCAAGGTCTGCCTCGGCTAGGAGGCAAAATTGCGCAAAATTTGGGAGATACAATCCGGGCCGTAGGAAGGTAAGGTAGGCAGGATCTGCATAGTTTCTAGAATGAACAGCTAGGAGGGGCTCGAAGGCAAAAATTGCACATTTTTCTGGAGGAACAAGCCGGGCTGTGAGGAGGGTCAGCAGGCAGGGATTGCACAGTTTTTTTGGGGGGAACTATCTGGGAGACTGGCAGCCAAAACTACGCAATTCCAAGAGGGAACTAGAAGCTTGAATTGTGCAATTCCTAGAGGGAATTGGTAGTTGGCTGCTCAATCACTAGCAGCAGAATATATGTAATTCCTGAAGGGTATTGGCAGTCTACTACTGGGAGCTGCTGGTGGGGAAATTGCATTGAATCTGGGAAGTCAAACTATTGATCGTCTCTGCACAATTTCAGACCCGAGTGGATTGCTAGATGATAGAAGGCTTGCTCAAGAAACTCTGCAATTCCTTGGATGAGTAGCTGGTCGACTGCCTGGATGACTAATTGGGAAAACTACACAATTTTTTGAAGGAGACAGGGGCAGGCACTTGGTGTCTGTTTGGCCTATTTGCGCAATTCCCTTAGTCAGCTGAGAAAATGAGGTCCGTGGCCTCTACACAATTTTTGAAAGGAGTTAGTCCCTGGGTGACTGTCAGGTCTGATTGTCCAGGTGGTTAGCATGGAAGTTGATTTGATTTCTTGCAGGCAACGCAACTTGAAAAGGCTAGCTTGGTTCTTATGCGCTATTCTTGTTGACAATCAATTGAGTCGAAAGCGGGGTGATGGTTCGGCCATTAGAGGGGAGTCTGGTCATCAAAACTTTATTAGAAATGACTAAGTGTGCAAACTTTTGAAAGATGCAGAGGTGATCATATGAGCACACACTCACATGAATTGACGATGAAACGAACCAAACCATCCAGACACACATCTTCAACATGACTGACCGATGGTGCAAGTCACAAGCGCGACACTCGTGATTGACCATTCATTGATCTAGATGATGCTTGCGTGACAGTGAATGTGACTTCGTGTGTGAGTGCAACAGATGCTTTCATAGTGAACACAACAAGCACATATGAAGCAAAGAATTTGAGCACAACTAGAACATGGTCTTAAGCACGACTTAGAAACCAACATAGAGGAACATGAATCAAAAGAGAAAGAATGGAAGATGAAAAGACTCACACGAGCTCACAGAGTGAACTTGAGTGTGTGAAATCATCAAGTGAAACTCTCAAGGTAGGATCTGAAATTGGTGGAGGCCAAAATTTTGGAGGGTGTTTGTAGCTGCTACAACGCTTGGTGACACACTGGTAGAACATCGGCTTCTCTGTTTCCGTCCATTTCTAGAACAAGGTTGTGGTTTTTGCGGGGAGTATTGAATCGATGTGTGGGTTACTGCAGTTTCCTCACTTACCCCATAGAATTACATGGTTCACCCTTTGCCAGCTCAATCAAACACATTACAAATTTAAACTTAGATCTCAGTGTTTTGAATCCAGGAAGGGTAGTTTAGCTCACAAGTTGAACATTTTTAGAGTATAAATTTTCATCTCTGCTGTTGCTCCACTACCAGCAAGCCTGGATAGTACCTCGACAGAGTCACGTAGGAACACACACATTGCTCCACTACCAACGAGCCTGATCAGTACCTCGGTAGAGTTGCATGCTTCACCTCTCTCGGTAGGAAGCCTTTCTCTTCTTTCGCCTTTGTATTTTTCAAGAGGAATTTGCATAGGCACTTATTTATTTTTCGGGTAGAAGAGGGATCCCAACTTATTGAGAGTAGAGGAGGTTGTTCCTTTAGAGAAGCATGTAAGACTTCTGACATAGGTTTGCTCGTTTAGATTTTCACTTCTCCGTTTCTACTAGTTGGATGAGCTTGAACACACAGAGCAGGAGGCTCAGTACAGGCATGGGGCTTCCTAGTGTGGACATAGCTTCACGGTTGTACCAAAACTTCCCTTGCAGATGGTTCATATTTTCTGTCAAGACTTCATCGGCTGAAAGTTATAACCAAGCACAAATAAGGTGGACACAAGACTAGCAAAGTGCTTCAGTGTCATGAGTTTCCTCAAATTTCAGCCACATACTCTATCCAGAAGCTAGGATGTAGTAGCTGGAAACACTTATTTCTAGAAACAAAAATAGTAATGTATCAAACAAAAAAAACAAATGTGAACAAAAAAAAATAGTAAGAAAAATCAAACAAAGCAAAAACAAAGATAATAAGCAAAACAAACAAGATGAAAACAACAAGCAACAAGCAGACTATCTACATGGCACGGGTGCGGCCCAACCTACTGAAAATAATGCTTGAGATCTTGGCCATTGACAGGAAGGTTATCAATCCTCCCATCAAGTGATCGTAAATGATATGTGTGTGGGCCAAGATTCTCATGGACTGGGTACGGGCCAATCTACAAGGAGTAGAAGTTTGTATGTTTTCCATTATCTTCATGGGGCTTATCCCATTTGAGAACTAAGTCACCCACATTGAAGCTAGCTTTCCCTGCATAATTCTTATCGAACCATCTCTTGATACGGTTATGGTGGAGTGTGAATTTTTCTTTTTCTTTCATCCTTTCTTCCTAAATCTTGTGGAGAGCATCCATCCTACGCTAAACTAGCTAGAAAGGCTTGAGTTGGGATTCCTAGGAAAGTTGAATTATAGGCAAGTAGATATTTGGTTGGAGGATGGTTTCTTTACCATAAAATAGGAAGTACGGTGAGGTATTCAGAGAGGGCTTAGGGGTTACATGGTCAGCCCATAGTGCATTCATCAGGGCATTATGCCAGTTATGCTACTAAGAGAAAACGATCTTCTTGTTTATACCAATGAGGTTTTTATTCGTGGACTCTGCCAGACCGTTTCCTTACAGGTAGTAATTCGATGAATGCTTTAGCACAATACCGCTCTATAATGCAAATTCATACAGTTTCAAAGACAAAAAATAAGTTGCATTATAAAAAACAAGTGATACCAGAACATCAAAGCATGAGATGATATTCTGCTAGAGGAAGATGATGACCTCCTAGTCATTTGCTTGTTTGAGTGGAACTACTTCTATCCACCATGTAAAGTAGTCAGTTGTTGTTAGGATATAGCAGTGTTTTTTTGACAAATCAGGGAAAATTTCCCCAATGATGTTTAGGCCCCATTGTTGGAATGGTTCAGTCACTGCAATAGGGTGCAGTGGGGTTGTTGATATTCATGTTCTGCCAGCACATTACTAACAGATGGGGAAATTGCGGGCATAGGCATGTGCATCCTTGAATAATGTGGTCCAGTAAAAATCGAATAACCTTGTGTGCAGTGTTTTTTCCCGCAAAGTGACCCCCAACAGGTCCGTCATGCAGATCTTGAAGGACCTTCTCTGATTCATGTGCCTCTAGGCACCTGAGAAAAACTCGATTACTGTGATTTCTATAAAGCACTCCATGCACCGACCGATATGCTAAGGCTTTCAGGCCCAATGCCCTCTTCTGTCTGATAGAAAAGTGAGAGGGTATGGTGTCATGCTCTTGGTACTAGCATACATATGCGTACCAAGAGGTTCCATCTTCCGCAGGTGTTGCTCACCTTATATCATACATCTCAATCTCCTGCTCCCAACTGATGAGGTCTTCTTCATTCTCTAGGGTTTCCACTACTTCAGCTACAAGTCTGCAGAGCCCATGTCCTTTGCTCGTGTGCACTTGCTTGATTCCAAGATCATATTCTTGCAAGCCTGTCATCCAGTTCGCACATCATTCTCCTAGCTCTTATTGTACTAGCAATGTATGGACTAGTGGGTGGGGGACAAAGATTATGCAGTGGTTCTTCAATAACTAGGGCCTGAAGTGTTTAAATACCTTGTAAATAGCATAAGCTTGCTTGTCAAGGGTGGGGTAGTTGAGCTCTGGTCCCTACATGTTTGCACTCATGAAAGAGATGGGACATTCATCATTATCTTTGTCTTTCTGAGTGAGTACTACAGCTAGTGAGTTATCGGAAATGGAGGTGTATAACAGGAAATATTTCTTGAAATCTGGGCTATAGAGTACAGGTGCTTCTGCAATGGCCTTCTTGATCTGAGGAATGCATACTTTTCTTTCTTACCCCAGCTGTACAGTACATATTTCTTGATCATGTCCTTCATGGGCTTAACTATCTGTGCATAATCCGATATGAACTTCTGAAGGAAGTTTATCTTGACCAAGAAGGATTGCATGGCTTTCTTATGGACTAGGTGAGGAATCTATGTGATGGCTTCGTCCCAGTCTGGATCCACTTTGATCCTGCTCTTGGCAACAATGTGTCCAAGGAGGTTCCCCCTTCGACAATGTGAATACACTCTTCTTGGGATTCAAGGAAATCTCATATCTCCAGCATCGCTCAATTTTTTTCTTAATATGGTGTAGGTAGTCTTCTCATCTTCTTGAGAACACAGTCACATCATTGAGGTATACCACCATGCTCTTTCCAATGAGTCCACGAAAGGCGATGTCCATAGCGTGCTGAAATGTTGCACCTGTGTTTACAAGCCCAAACGACATTCGTCTATAAGCGAACATAGTCTACTTGGTACAGAAAGTAGTTTTGAGTCTATCAGGTTCCACTACGAGAACCTAATTGTATCTAGAGAAATCGTCAAGGAGAGAGAACATTTGTGCCCCAGATACTATTTGGAAAATATGGTCCATGGATGGCACAGGGTAGTTTTCTTTGTTCAAGGCGCGGTTTACGTTATGGAAATCGACACAAAAGTGGATTTCCCCAAACTTCTTTGGTATAGGAACAAAATTTGAGACCCATGTTGAATGTCGAACTTTGTATATGATCCATGCATGCAACAACTTAGTAAGCTCTTTCTGTATGAGTGGTTCAAGTGACCAATGTACTTTCCTCAACTTCTGGTGATATAGCTTGATCCCTTCTTTAATTGGGATGATATCTTGGATGATCCTTGTGTCATAAGCTTTCAGATCATCATACATCCACACAAACACATCTCAGTATTGTTTGAACAAGTGGATAAAGGATTTCCACTCTTGCTGTGTACACCATGTACCAAGATTGGCAAACTTCAGATCCTATTCTATTCCCAGGTTTATCAGTTCGTGCCTCATGGTGGAACTGTGGGTCTTGCTATTCCTTGGCCCTTGGAATTGTTCTTGCAACTCATATAGATTTTCCAATGATGCCACACAGTTTGTGATAATGTGGCCTTTCATGTCACCAAGTGCCGCTTGCAGAGAGCGCTCATGCTTGTCATTGTCTATCACTGCATCTTTGAAGACATCAACATTGGCCATGAAATGTAGTGTCTTTTGATCATAATTAAACATGCATAAGTTAGTTATGTTGTCCGAGATAGATGGTTTGTAAAAAAATTCAATATTAAAACTATGCCTAATCGGCGACATTCTTGAGGCTGCATTTTCCAGTGCATTCGTAGTTACATTACGTGTATGTGGCACAAAAATGATATTAGATGCTTGGAAGTTTGAAATTAGTCACCATACCTCTTATTGGTAAATTTTGAGATGCGGTGATAAATAGTGAATGGTGTTATGTACCTGCCATACAAGTGTCTTTGAATCACCTACCACTTTGAGCATGATCACATTGAGGTAGATGGCTTTCCGCAAGCCCAACACGAGTGCTTCATATTCTGCTACATTGTTCATGCACTCCGACTCCAAGCGAATTGACACCAGATGCTTCCTATTTCAAGGGTTGATCATAACGCACCTAGTTCATGAGCGGTTATGTGTTTTTGATCCTTCAAAGTAGATAGTCCACAACTCATATGTACACGGATCACTTGATGTGCTAGTAATGTTGCTACTACTACTAGTATTAGTACACTGTGATGTGCAAGTTTCACTATCATCAGTTGGGCAAGGAAGGATTCCCAGCTATGCGTCTGGTGGGGTTGGAGCTGGCCAAGCAGGATAATACCCCAATGTTGTCTCAAGGAGGCATTTGTTGAACATAAGTTCTGTGAAAGCCAACGGTTCATTCTCGCCATTGATGGGAGTGACATTATGCTTCATATGCCTCATGGATTCTACCCAGATTTGGTTGCACTTGCCCTTGTACAGAAGCCACATGTGAGACCAGTCTGTAGCATGGGGGGACAATATCGGGTACAAAGGGAGGTACCCAAGGGAATAATGTAATAATGGGATGAGCCATAGTTAATAAATAAATTGGTTAACCCGCATCATGTAAGGGACCACAAGTAGTTAGCAATATTGTGATAAGCCCATGGTATTAGATATATGGCATTGACAAAACCATGGTAATGACCCATGGTATTGTATGTACGAATCCTATATAGAGGCTAGAGACTCCCCATTTAGATATGTCAAAGATTATTGTATTGGCAAACATATGGCTTGTGGAGTGTTCTCCTTCCTTAATGAGTGATTGTAGGGTGTTGCCCTACTTCAAGGCTTTTGATATTAATAAAGATATGAATTTTATTTGTTTCTATCTTGTTATTTTTGGGTATATTTGCTTTATCATATATTTTCCAGTCATATCTATTACAAGTGGTATAGGAGCACTTTCTTGGGCAAAGTGGAGAATTTTTTTTTTTTTTT